>JASPKZ010001948.1:2662500-2830000 GCA_030220185.1 Diploptera punctata
CTCAAACTGAAATAACATTGATGATGCTACTATGCCAACGTTTGTCCAGTAATACATGATCTATCTGGTTCCAAGTTTCGAAGTCTGTAGTCACCATTTATGAATATCATTATATAGAAATGTTGTGTTCTTAACAATAGGATTATTTGATATGGCAAAAGTAACTAATCTAATCCCAATATTGTTACCATCTTCATGAAGACTGAATTTGCGTATTGTTGATCTGAATATATCTTCCCGTCATACTTCAGCATTAAAATCGCCTAAGACATTTTACATATGATATCGCCAAAGAATATCAAGGTTACGGCGCAAAAAATGGACACCCGAAAAGAAAAAAACTTTTAAACTGACAATACATAAAAATGTCACTCTCCCAGTTTTGTATGGATGCAAACATGGCCTCTTACGTTAATGGAGGAGAAAATCATACGCGCATTTGAGAATAAACTTGTAAGGAAAATTTTGGACCAAAGAGAAATGTACAGAAAGACGAATGGATAAAACTACATAACAATGAACTATGTGATCTTTATAGGAAACCAGATACACAAAGAACAGTTATGATTCGTAGACTGCGATGAGAAGGACATGTGGCACGAATAGGGAATGAAAGAGGGACATGGAATCTTGAAAAAGCCTGCTTTGTAGAACAAGAATGAGGTGGAGAATAACATTAACCACGATTTGAGAGAAGTAGGTTATACAGGGATATTAACGAAATGGAAACAAAGCTGCAAAGGTATGGGGATCCCAATAGGCAATAGATTTTTGCTGACATTACAATTTGCCGATGATCAACTGGTTTTAGCGCAAGACAATTTTGATATGGAATTCATGATAAAAAGTTTGAAAAACACATATGAATCATGGGGTCTCACAGTAAATTTACAAAAAACAGAATATCTGGCAATAAATAGCAATGAAAGAGAAAACTTAGTATTGGAAGATGGAATCCAAATAAAGCAAGTGAAAAAAACTAAATATTTGGGAATGATTATGGATAACATCGAAGGTATAGGCAAAGAGAACATAAAACATAGAATTGAATTGAGTAGCAAAATAATATCATCATTAAATTCCATATGGTGGGATAAGCATATTTGGAAAGACACAAAAAAATATATTGGTAAAACATTGGTGGAATCTGTTGCAATGTACGGAAGTGAGGTATGGACAATCAATAAGTACTACAAGAATAGACTAATAGCTCTAGAAATGGATTATTTACGAAGAAGTGCCAGAAAGTCTAAATTAGAACGTGTCACAAATAAGGAAATTAGAAACAAAATGGAAGCAGAAGAAAGCATAATTGAAAGAATTGAGGAAAAGGAATTAAAGTGGTTAGGACATGTTTTAAGAATGGAAGATGAGCGATGGCCGAAGCAACTATATGAATGGCATCCTAACAGAAAGAAGAAAAGAGGAAGACCAAGGTTAACATGGAAGGAAAACATGAAGACAGTAATGCAAGCTAGAGGGCTAAGCATCGAAGATGTCCAAGACCGTAGGCTTTGGAGGTTTGGCACGGGAAGACGGCAGCAGCTGTAAAAACCCGAAGATAGATAGATAGATAGGTTATACAGGGGAAAATTGCAAAACATTAGCTTCGAATAATGGTGCATAGAGAGCTAATTTTGTGCAGCCACGAACCTACAGGTTCGATAGCTTCAATGAGTTAATAATGTTACTGCTCTCTGGAAACTATATTTATGAAACCATCATTTCAATATAATATCGTCATCGCACCTAAATACTGTAATATTATATTATTTATGATCGAAATCATGTATGTTCAACATTTGAAGGACATGCATAGACATATTTATCTATGAGCTAGTTTAAGTATAATATTGTTTGGAATACAAATAAATCACATTATATGGAGATTGAATATATATGCACCATAAATTGATAACAAATTATTTGATAAAAATAATATTCACAATTAACTAAATAGCATTATCGAACCCGTATATTCATGTTTGTGCGGACATAGGCTCTCCATATATCTATATCCTGAGCTCACGTTTTCTAATCATCCTCTGAATGACCTACTTTTCTCAAATCATGGTAGAAAAGGCCTTAACTCTGCCAGATAAAACAAAGCAATTATATTATTATTATTATTATTATTATTGTTGTTATTATTATTATTATTATTATTATTATTATTATTATTATTATAAGTATGTTTGGGACTATTAAAGGAACACTTCACACAAAAAACAACAAAAGCAACAAAGCTAAAGTTTTATAAGGTAATGACAGTTCCCATTGTGACATATGGATCAGAGATTTGGGCCACCATGAATAGATCAGACAGTAGATTACTAGAAACGTCAGAGAAGAAGTTCCTCAGATACGTTGCAGGATATACTCTAAGAGACCACATTCCTAGTGAAACAATTAGGCAAGAACTCAAAATGTTTAAACTAAATGAAAAAATACAAAACTATAAACAAAATTTGCATGAATATATTTTAAGAATATTCTCTTCTAGGCTAACAAAACAAGCACTATTGTACCAACCTTAAGACTATAGAGATGTGGGACGTTCTAGAAGACGATGGAAGATGAATTCTGAGAGCGGAACAGGCCGAGAGCCTACCATGAAGATGATGATGATGATTTATATTATTATTATTATTATTATTATTATTATTATTATTAAAATCCCACCTTATTCTTGGCCTACTCATTTAGAGCTTTTCACTAATTTTTCTATATGAATTTTACAAGTCTCTCTTTCTTTTCACATTCTCACCATATCCTGCACATTGCAGTCTACCAGACTTACCTTTTATTATATCTAGTTTACCATAAATACTTGTATCATGTAGCTCGCCGTTATATAGTTCAATTTATTCTTCTCTCTGTTCATCGCTCTTTGGTCCAAAAATTTACCTAAGAACTTTGTTTTCAAATACTCGTAAACTTTTATCCTCCCTTAAGTAATGGTCCATTTTGAGCATATGTATGATTTAACTGGAAGAATGACAGTTATATCCATTTGTTCGTTGTAACGTTTCTCACAGGAGCTGAGTCGTCAAGAGTCCCTAAAATGGGTATTAGCATACATTTCCAGTATTAGTCCTATGGTTGTAATTATTATTCCTAGAAATTTGACTTCAGCCTATTCTCCAAAATTTCCTTCATCTTGAGTTGTTATAATTGCCCACGATTGTAACTATGGGGAATGTTGCTAACAACCTTTAAATTGTAAATTAAATATTCTTTGCAAAATGGACCAATAGAAAAGTCAGTTAGATCGTAGACAAACTCCTAGCTAAAATTAAAAAAAAAACTAAATATTTTACTCTATGGAAGAAATCCATGATTTACAAAGACTATTTAACTCATGCCCCAAATGGGAGTCAATGACCAATCACATTTCAATGATCTTTGATTTTCAACCAATCACATTCGTGTTTCGTCTCGAATTTATCAACCAAAGTTTATCATATTAAAGAAAGCTCCTCCTTTTTAACATTCTGAATGGTCATAGCATCATTTTGCAGTGACTTGACTCCCGAAGAAATGCGGCTACCAGATTGTATATATAGTGCATGAATGTCAGCAGATAGCGCGTACGGGATATAATATAAACATTTGTAGCAATTGATTATACCACAAAAAAAAGAAACCACTGTTTGCACTTTCATAAAATAATTATTTTCCAGGAAATGACGTTGCAGAAAAATATAATTGACATATTTACATCGTAGGACATCAGAAATTAATTAATACCTATAATGTTGGTTGTACATTCTCCGCTAGGGTGCATTCTTTCAATATTGCGATCCTTTGGCAATAAATGATATGATCTGATTGCAGTGATGAACAAAAGAAGCAAATGAAGAGTATCAATCATTTCTCATTTGTTTTCAAACATCGCCGTTTACATTAAATATATAAATATTTTAAAATAACTATAGTTAAATAATGATTTGTGAGTAGATAGCTTAATTTTATTCGTTAAATAGTCCTAACAAATGCCACTCACTTCGCGAGTCGAGAATTTATCGATAATTTGGAAATCACTCGTGGCATTACTTATGATAATTTTACCAGATATATCTCCCATAGTAATTAAACTGAAAACAAGTATATTATTCTACTTCGGTAGGTAAGTTTCACCTGTATGACCTAAATATGATGAAAGAACTTGTGGGCTTTAATGCACTATCCCGACTCAAGATTAAAACTGTGGCGGTAAAATTCATCCTTTGACATTGTGATCTTTAATAACTTACGCTTGGCGATATTAAATGAAGCATCCACCAATCTTTATTTTTGACCTAATTCGTTATTACCATTTTAAAAATATTGCGAACAGTGACGTATTATGCAAGGATACACCTAATTGTTCCGAACAAGATCAAACATTTATTTAATTAGTATGTGGATAACTATCACTGCCATTATATTGGGGATAAAGTGAGGGATTTCTGATCATGGAGATAATTCCGATTACTAAATTGAGTATATAAGATCCTTCCAAACTTGTTTTAGGACTCTGTAAAAAATAGTGAGCGTTTTCCCGTACATTCCGCGAAAATATATTGTTGGTTTATGTCTAAGTACCTCCTCCTTATTTTTGTCCACACAATCTTGCGATTTTCAGTCCCTTTTTCCCCACACCCAACCCATCCCAATTTTTTCGTGTTCTCTCCTAACCTCGTCTGCCCAGAATTTCACATTTGCGTTCCTAATTTGGTGGTCGTAACAAATTGCTCTGAGCATTGTTTGTTCATCTTGGATTACCCGCAACCAGTATTTGAGTACACGAATTATGCAGTTTATGTCGTCCTGGAATGACCCAAATTCACATAAAATTCCACATTTAGAGACAGCCTTTCTAAGTCCTGAAATATATTTTAGAAAATGCCTATATAACTTATTCTGTATTTCCCTTCTTTGGAAACCCCACATTCCTGTCATCTTCAACGTTGTACCAATTGAATTCTATTACATAAAATAATAAATGTCAATAAGTCATAATGTTGTAGATCATACACCCGTAGCACTAAACATAGTTCATGAAGTAATTGCTGAACACTGGTAGCATTTGATATATTTTTAGCATAACTAACTAACTCACTGATACTATCGAACCCATAGTTTCAAGGCCGCGCGGACATAAGCTCTCCATGCATACCTATCCTGAGCTAATTTTTCCAATCATCCCCTGTATAATCTACTTCCTTCAGATCATAGTTAACGTTATTCTCCCACCTCATTCTTGGTCCACCAATTGGGCGTTTTCCATCTGGTTTTCCTACAAGAAGCTTCCATGCACGTCTTCCATTCCCCATTCGTGCCATATTTCCTGCCAATCGCATTTCACGAGACTTAACTTTTCTCATTATATCTGGCTTCCTATAAAGACCATGTAATTTACTGTTTGTAGGCTTCTCCATTCACCTGTCTGTTCATTTCTCTTTGGTCCAAACATTTTCCTAAGTACGTTATTCTCAAATACTCGTAATCTACTTTTCTCCCTTAAAGTAAGAGTCCATATTTCGCATATATATAGTATAACTGGTAGAATAATATTTTTATATACTTTCAGTTTAACGTTTTTTTAAGGAAATTGGACGTCAATAATCTCTGTAATGCATAATATCAAGCATTTCCAGAATTGAGCCTATATTTATTCCTTGCGTATATCATTCCTGTTTGTTATTATTGTCCCTATATATTTCAAATCAGCCACTTCCTCAAAATTTTCCTCATTTTTTATTACCGGTAGCTGTTCATTTCCCTTATATAATGTAATGTATTTTTATGGTGACCATATATTTAGTTTTATTTATATGTATTTCCAGTCTCAATTTCTTAGTGTTACTCAGTAGTGTGCGCGTGTTGGCCTTTAGTATCTCCTAGCTATCGCCCAATAGTACTACATCATCAGCATAAACTAACAGCTTTTTCATACCATTGAGTTGTAGGCCTTCTTCATTCTCCAAAGATTTGATGGCATGCTCTAGTACAAAATTAAATAGTAGAGGAAATAGTGCATCTCCTTGCTTCAATCCATTCTGGATTTCAAAGGTGCCCGAAAACAGTTTGCCTACACGCACCCTACTCTTTGTGCCATTTAGACACATTCGTATAAGTCTAACGTTTTAGGAATTCCAAACTCCAGCAGGATACTATATAACTTCTCCCTCTTAATTGAATCATATGCATTCTTGAAGTCTACATATAGTTGATGTACAGTACCATTATGTTCCCATTTCTTTTGTAAAATTTGTCTTATACTAAAAATCTGATCTGTTGTAGACCTGTTTCTTTTAAATGCACATTGATGATCTCCTAGAATGTCATCAATATGAGAAGTAGATCTGCTTGCTAATATATTTGTTAGAATTTTGTACGGCATATTCACATTGCTTCAGCAGTGTATTTTATGTGAGCAAAATTAGGGAGTAAAAGTAAGGCTAGTGATTGAGATATTTGATACTGAAAATTCCACCTACAGAGAAAGAGCATGGCAAGTCTATAGTAAGCAGGGGACAGGGAGGCAAATAATTTTCTTTCAGTTGCTGTGTAGGTGTACTGAGTAGTAGAATTGCATTTATATATATTGTTGTTGGTTTAGTAGGAGAGTTACGTGTACACTAGTTTATTATAGTACTTCTTGTCTTGTTTTACCAATAATATTGTGCCAGAAAGTGAAAACAGGATTCGCATAGTTACCAAGTGGACGAGTGTGATCAAGAACAGTGTATGATATGAAAGCAGTAAGAAGAGGAATAATTTTGGTAGGATGAAAGATACTAAAAACATCAAAACTGAGATCTCAGACTCAAGGATATGAAGACCCCTGTAATATTAGGTTAATTTTTTTCTGACTTATTGACGTAAATCAGCGGAATATATTAATCAACAAATTCAAAATATTACAGTGTAAAATAAAACGTTATATGTGTTTGGTCTAGTTACGTCCCACAATATTAAACAGAGGAGGCGAAGAAGAAATAAAGATGATGCTCTCCTTCATAGCAAAAGTTTCAAGTACAAGGTAAGAATTTTAGTTGAGAATGAAGAAAATTGAATAAAGATATATGTCAAATAGCGTTCAGGTTTTTACATGGCATTTCAAAAAAGAGATCAGAAAATATCTGAAGATCTATAAATATTAAATCAGAGATAGGCAGGAATATGTTAGGAAAACACACCAACATGCGGAACAAATTATCCAAAGTTGGTTATGGATGACAAATCGATAAGGGTCCTGAAAGCCATTAGGGCATAAAGAAAACAAAGGTTTTATTTACCCGGTGAACTGTCAATTTTAAAAATGTGTAACACATACAAAGAAAATTATCCTGAAAATTTTGTATCCTATGAAACGTATTAAACCATTTTCAAAACACGGTTCAATATTTCCTTCGGATACCCCAGAAATAATTCCTGAAGACCTGTGATGAATTTATTGTAAACAAGAAGTCACTCCTAATACAGGCACAAGGATATAGTTCTGATGAAGGCAAAAGTTTTAAGCAACATTCCTCAAGACTTGGTTGGAGTGTTCCGAAGTTCAACAATGAAAATAATGAATTTATTAAGACAAAAAGAAAACTATCGCCGTTCTTGAAAATGGCTAAATGGTCCAGCATAAAAAAATTGAGCTTCCTAATATCTACTACAAGTTTTACACATTAAACTGATGTTCCATCACAAATGCATCCGCAGACAGGACTTTTCCTGCATTATTATTACAACAGGAAAACCATGTCATGTACAATGGTTTGTAATCCAGCAGTTGTGTGTGTTGAGAGGGAGAAATATTGGACTTTTTTGAAGAAAGTATCATCTGTGATAAACATAACTGTTGCTTGACAACTCCAGATCTTTTTATATATACTGAGGTACAGACTCAGAGATCCGGGTTCGAATCCCCTCCAGGCATTTATTTTTCTTATCATACCATATTAAGCTTGCATTGCTCAATGTTAAATATTTAATTATAACATCGATAAAGCGTCACTGCTATAAAGTAAAAATGTTCTCTTTAATTTGCTTACTTGATATAGTCAGATGGCAGTGAAGACTGAGTTCTCTCGACATCTAGTAATGATGGGGAATATAATACATATATAAGAAATATAAGTGTTTGAATTGGAGTCGCCTGGTGGTGTAATGGATATCACACTGAGGTACAGACTCAGAGATCCGGGTTCGAATCCCGTCCAGGCATTTATTTTTCTTATCATACCATATATATATATATATATATATATATATATATATATATATATGGCTTGCATTATTACATCATTTTGCATGTTATTAAATAATTCTTCAAGAACGAGGGTTAAGAGCAGTAATGTGTCAAGAGATGGATCAAATACTTTCTAAACACTGTAAAATCTGGTCGCAACTAAAATAATAACTCTAGTTATACCACTAAATGGCTTCATACAAGAAAACGTTTACATAACCCAAATATAGCAGAATAGAGTGATCTAAAGCATTCCAACAACTGCTGATGATTATGACGATAATTGTGATAATAATAATAATAATAATAATAATAATAATAATAACAATAACAATAACAATAAGAAAATCCATTTTTCGTATATGAATGGAAAAGAGGGTTTAAATCAATCATTTGGTTAATTTAAATACAGAGTAGGCCTAATCAAGGAATTTTTTTTTTCGCCGTTCAGAAATTTTTTACGAGTCATTTCTTATTTCCTATAATTTCAAAGTTTCTCTAATAATTCTATTCCTAATTTGTTATTTGTATTTATGGACAGAAGGACTCTGGTTAATCCTTTCATTCACCCCACTAATTAGATGATTATTCATTATTTCTTACACACTGTACAAGTTTGTTGTTTTGGTTGCTATGGTTTCATAGTAAGTACCAATAGCATTTATTTTTCCTTCTCCAATTTATTCCGCATGAATATCAGATATGAGAAATATACGAATCAAAATCCTTCTCGTCGTAAACCTCCATTTTGTTTACATCGGCGCGGTCAAACGCAACACACGCTTAGTCCCGATTCTATTATTTCGAGTACCTATAAATTTTACCTATGATGGTGAAACCGACACTCAGCCAGCTTGCTTAGGGGAATATATGCACTCCTCGACGCCACAGACTGTCGTGAAGCGTGTGTACGCGGGATGACTCGGCAATAGTTCGCAAATAATCCACAAAAGAAGCAGGTTAATGTTCCGTTGTTCCGGATAGTAAGTAATAGAACAATAAATAATTATCTTTATTTTTCAATTCCTTATTACAAATAATATTTTAATAACAAATGATAAAAATAATTATTATTATTCGATTAATCGCTAAAGTGATCACCTTACTGTTCATCGAAGGTAGAACATCTCTCTCATACCACGAGTAAAAACATCCAAATAAATTGCTGGCATGTAAATCTACGCTATATTTAGATACTCAAAGTTAATTTTACATATTTCTCACTAGCCGTAGATTCAAACCTAAATAGCTCAATACAGATCTACAATAGGGACTTGTAATTTCATGTGTCAATGTAACAAAAAAACATGAAGTGAAAACTATCCATTTTATTTGAAATTATATGCATAACAATTAGTATATTTAAAAAACTACTCCCATTTATAGTTCTCGTATATTCTACTACCCGACACGATCCTTAAATAAAACCACAAATCCCACTCAGTTGGCCAGTTAATAAAACATGTTAAAATTCGGATTAAAATCATTCGGCATTAATAATACCTGTTTATTCGGTGGAGTTAATCCGTAAAATTAATAATATAATAACAACACCTTCCGAATCTCTTCCCAAATAAATTGTGTGGAGCTACTCCTCAGTACTGAATTCCCATTCCAGCTCTAATAATAATATTAATTTTCGATACGGTAGTAATATTGTACTTATAATTACAAATATAATATTTTACTTGTTATAAGGAATTATTTAAAATAATTTCTCTCTCTGAGTTACAGATAACTATAAACAGGGCCGCCTGATTTATAAGTTACCCTCTCACTAGCTACGCCGAAGTTTCATAAAATCGTGTTGCGTCTTACAGAAATTCCATTGTTTAAAAATATCAATTCGTTATACAGACCTATATATACATATATATATATATATATAGTTTCCTTTTTTAACATTTTATAAAACAGAGTAATAAATAAATTCATATTACATGCTGATCCCATTCCGTTTTTATTTTAACATTTATTAAAAAAATAAAAAATATAGTAATTGTATCTACTATTCCCATTCTCCTTTTTATTTAATATTTTACAGAATAAGAAATCATTTCACTTTATCTGCTGGCCTCATTAGTTCTTTCGTTTCACATAATAAAACATAATGAAACATCAATATTTCTGCTAATGTATTCCATTTTATTCTTAAAATTTTATAGAATAGAATAACATTTACGTTATTTTATCTACAGGTCCCATTTTTTTCTTTTGACATTTTATAAAAGAGAATAAAATTGACCTGTGTTTAATGAATGACATTTCTCTGATTTTAAGATTTCCCAGAAAACCCCATGGTGATAGAGTGTACGTTTCAGGTAAGTTTATTTCACTGATATAAGGTCGTTCCTGAATTTTCAGAAGCGATAAACGTAGTCTATAAAATCAGGAGAAAAATTAGTATTAAAGATACGCAGTTACATATTTTCATGGTATACATTTGATTGTTTTATATTCACATAAAAACAACAGAGGCTATCTTTGATACAGATAAAGAGTAGAACAGGGCTATTAAACAGTGCTCACCTGCTGTGAATGGACGGACCACTTTCCTGTTCAACCCTACGTCGGACAAACTGACAAGGCAAAACACTGCTACAGTTGTATTGCTTCGTTGTGAGTGCACGTGCAAACTGATGTTTTTGGTAAATGATCAGTGATATTTTCGAATTCAACTAAATCAACAAAACAGATCTTCAACAGTGAATGGGGAAAAATATTGTAACACCTTTAAAAACAAAACAAAAATAATGTATTTTCCATTCAGTATTGATCATTTGTTTTGTCGATTCAGATGAATCCCAGCACACCCTTTAGCAGGTGCACTCGCAACTAAGCAACACAATTGTGACCTTGCCCGTCGTACAGTTTAATAGGAGGGCGAGGTGTCTTTTCGTACCTAGTGAATAGGGTTTAACAACTGGAGTAGAAAATCGTAAGCACAGCAATATAAGTGAGCATGTTGAAGAAAAGAGTATGATGCCAGGTGTTTACAAGTATTGTATTTACGAATTTCAAAGTGTTTTTACTGTGATTATTGACCAGTATTTAATGAATATTACATTAAAGGTGCACTTGGTATTGTAATTTGGTGCGTGTTTAAGTATGCTCTTGCTGTGATTTTTTTAAACCAGCAAATGTGACCTTTTATCTTGCCACTCTAACGTAAATAGATCGGTGTAAATATTACGTTTTGCTATGCATATGTCGAGGCAATCTATATGAAAATTTAATTATATTCGAAAATGAATAGTAAGCCTATTCAATTGATTAATTACTTTTTGAAAACATGATACAGTTGCAATTTATTGTTGATTATATATATTATGTTATAATTAATTTTTTTACATTGAGCAGTGCAAGCTTAATATGACATGGTACGAACAATGAATGCCTGAACGGGATTCGAACCTGGTCCGGGTTCAAATCCCTTCATACATTTATTTTTCATATCATGTCATATATATATATATATATTTCTTATCATATCATACCATATATATATATATATATATATATATATATATATATATATATATATATATGGGAATGCTGTACCGCTTAATTAATTGAACCGATCTCTCAGTACAATATTCATGACTTCAAATTACTGTTGAAACAACTTAATTAATATAATAAGGGAACAAAAAATCAAATGGTGTTACTTGCGTGACTCATTATGTTATAGAAATCCACGTGTTTACGGAATACAGTAGTCTCTGCATTGCGCTGTTCAGTTCAGATGGTTTGCAACGAGAGTTGCACTTCTTTTTGTGGTTAAATGTTTGAAGCAGAAATAAAACCAGTTTCTAATCTATTCATATTTCATGTACACACATCTGTCTTTGGTGCCAACGGTAACGCATCGATAGGATTGGGCACTTTATAAAAACTGTAACTATTGTGAAATAGAGTAGTATATTCACTGAAAGAATATAAGAATAAATTAATTGATTTCTTAATTTCAACACAATGAAAACATTAACTGCATAACAACTATATAGAGCATTCCATTAATAATCATCTAGGAAACTACTTACTTTATTTTATATATTTTTAATTTTGTTATAATCTGTGTTTTTGGTTATTAATTGTTATATGACGGTTCTTAACTTATCTGCAAAGGAGGGTACAATTCTAATGTGAAAAAGTAACTCTTTGGACGCTTAAATGGCTTACGCTGCCTAAACCATAAGAAATATAGAACATTAATATACACAGATTTGAATATCTCAATAAGCTCTACAAAAATGTCCGCGACAGCATATGTTTATCTCTTACGGATAACTCACAATAACCATTTTTATCTTTCATTGATACCAACAGTCCCGCACCGTAGCCGAGTGGTTAAGGCAAGAAGTCTGGGCGCAGAACGACGGGACTTATGCTGGTTCGAGGCTACATGGGGAGAAAAAAATTCTCATGGAATATCGGCCAGTATGGGACTGGTGCACACTGGGCCAGAAATCAAATCCAGCTGGAAAAAATATTTTCACTCACCCTCATCAATTTATCTTTTTTTAACTCTAATATAATTGCTGTATGACGGTTCTTAACTTATCTGCAAATGAGGGTACAATTCTAATGTTTATGAAGACAATATAAACATCGGAAGTTGCCGATGGTTAAGAACTCATCTGGTCTATATCCCAGTTGTGTTATTAGCGTTATGTGTTCAAGTTCAGTGAGCTCTTCCTCTTATTCTTTATGCATACTTCACCTCAAGGTTTGTAATTTTATTGATATGTATAATGTGTTTCTATGTAACCACCATATATTATGTTAAATGCATGTGGAATCATACCTTCCATGCACTAAAAAAATTACACAATAATCTAATTTTAAATTGAGCTACAAATAAAACAGTTATTAACAGTAGTAGAGCTTTTAGTTATAATATAGATTGAATTATTTACTTTAATTCCCGCACAATAAGATGTGTGCAAATTATAGCGTTTTTAATTAGCTTTCTCATTGCAGGAGGTAGCCAACAACTGAGGCCTTACCGTTGCGCGCAGAGAATAATTGGTTGAGTTAACATGGGTAAAAATGTTAGATAGAGGCAATAAGTTATCATTTAGTAAACAAATTAGGTGTAGGGAGATGTTAGCAGAATATTCTAAATTATATTAAAAATGAATAGTTCTTTGAAAAGCGATTTTCGCAAATATACGAAATTGTGCACCAGAAAAAAATTCTAATGAAATATTCTGATCGGCTAGGACTGGATGTTGTGGCAGTAATAACTGCTCTAATTAATTTTATTATTATTATTATACATTATTATTATATATACAGTTGCACTCTCCAGAAAACGTTTCGTGAGAAACTTTTTTTTCCAATCTGTTACGCTTCAAGATACATAAAGGCATGTCTGTCCATTGTATCTTCAGTTCTTTGAAGATGGACACATCTAAGTAAATCGGTTTATGACCCCGGGACAAGGCTTCCCTAATAAGACGGCCTCACAGCTGGAGATGTAATGTCCCCTGTCCAGCTCTGGGAGTCATCCTTCCAGACTGATAAATGACAGTCAACTTTTAAGTGTGTCAAAAAATCACTAGACCGCCTGCTGAGATGGCGACAGTGGCAAAAAAAACGTATGTCCATCTGTTTTTAGTAAATTAATAAACTTCTCACCAGTGTGTGAAAATCACACCCTGTAAATACACGACCAATCAGAATCCATAGGTAAATAGTATTCTACTAGTAAGGCGTTTTTTATGTATGTCCAGCCAATGACAATATTGGGCTAGTACAGTGCATTTGTAAGAAGGAGTTGGATATATTCCGAATATCGGGATGGCAGTCTGCTCCGGGAGTTGTCCCCGGGTGGAACAAAATAAATTAACGGTCGTCTGCTCCGGGATTTGTCCCCGGGTGGAACAAAATAAATTAACAGTAGTCTGCTCCGGGTTTTATCCCCGGGTGGAACAAACAGACTAACATAAGACTCCGCGGAGGAGTAATTGTTGAAAGTCCGCAAGTACGGACTTGTATATTTCGCCGATCGGTAGGAAGCGACTCATTAGGTACACGAAAAGTGTTAGGCCGAGAACGGCAAGTTACAAAGTGATTTATATGAAAAGCATCAGTGTACCGGTGCCATAATTCCGGAATATATCCAATTAAATCCAGTGTTTTGGGAATTGGAACTGTCTTGTGCTACTTATGTTATAATAAATATTATCATTAAAGTGACGCCAGTGTTTGTCTCGGTAAGCCTCCTTAATGTCAACTGTCCTTAGTTCGAACCTCGCCTTGTCCCACGGCGAAAATCCGCAACCCGGAGATACATATAGAGTCCATGCCTTGTCCAGGCCTGCATCCTTTTAAATCCCGTTATATATAGCGCCCAACGTGGGGCTGAACATTAGATTTATTTCGCCGTTGTGTACCATAGCAGTGAGCGACAGTGAACGAGACGAGTACGAGGCCAGCAGCAGTTAGCACCGACATTGGGCGGATAATAGCTGCCACAACTACTGGAATTCGTGGTGTAGCAGCCAAACGGAGGATTTGGAAAGCCACAGGTCAAGTAAGCAAAGACGACCAATAGTAAGTGAGAAAGAAAATTTATTTTTATTATATATGTGTATGTGTACTGTGTCAGTGTCACAATTTTATTGATAGATGTAATGCTAGTAGTTGGCTATTCCAATAAGGGTCTCTGATGCGCTTGCGCAGTAAACGTAGAGTGAATTTATAGAGTACTAGTAAATCTATTAAAAGTAAATGAGTAGTCTTAATAAAAAAGATGAATGTGCGCAGGGGCACGACCTAATGGACTCCCCAGCTACTAGCCAATGTGATAATAATAGTGAGCTTAACATAGGCCTAGTCAACTGAAGTTCAAACATATCGCGTGATAACGCGGAAAGTAGGGAGCAAATTAATGTTCTACAGGGTGACCCCCAAATAAGTGCAAAATATGTATTTTAAATTCATGAAATCGTTGAATGACAGGATGGATACTCTAGGAGATAATATGAAAAGTCTTGAAAATAAAATGAATGATAACATACAAGCTTTGAGAAGCGAAATTAGCGAAGACATTAAAAGAGTAGTAAAACAGGAAATTAAATCCTGCAATGACGAGCTTAGGTCGGAGTTAAAAAGGGAATTTGAGTTGACTATTCAAGCCACTAATAAAAGACTAGATTCAATTGAGACTAGCGTACAGCGACAGGCTGATAGCGTAAATAAAAATGTCCATGAACTTAGTGCTACTGTAAGCAACTTAAGAGACTAACACGATGCGCTTCAAATAGTTTTCTCGGCTGAGTCACCTGAACTGAGTATTCAGATAATCGGGTTACGTACCGAAATGTCTAGTACATTCGCTACCCAAGCAAAAAAATAGAGGTATTGGAAAAAAATAGTGATCTTGCGGGATCCAGAATAGTGGAAGATATAGAGGCAATCAAGCGAAATGTTAGCGATAGAGATAAAGAAATAGATTACTTAACTCGTAAAGTACATGTAATGAGTGAGGATATCAAAGAGTTAGAGCGAAATAAAGGTAATGATGAAGGACTAAGCCGACAAGACACGGTTGAAGCACCATGTTCGTCGAACAATAATGTTAGTAGAGTAGAGGCGGCCGTCTTTACCCTGAGGGCGGAAAATTTAAGCCCGGGTGTACAGTTGAATGAATGTGGTGAGAAAAGTGTATGCGGTGGTTACTCGTCACATCCTCTCCACTCATATATTACGGATATACCGTTGCCTATGTACGATGATAAAGATGACGCGAGCCCTACAAAATTCCTAAATGAAATGGATAAGTATCTGAAAATAAAAATGATCCCGAGACAGCATTACATGTATGTTGTCCGGAAAAGTTTAAAAAACCACGCTCTCAATTGGTTAGAGCTAACGCTCCCGCCTGATGCCACTTACGAAATGTTTAAACAGGCATTCAGGAACAAATTTTTTAACGCTGATAAACCGTTAAAAATAAGAGACGAGTTGCGCAACGGTATATTCAGAGAAAATTGTGGGATGTCGTTCTCGGAATATTTTTTAAAGTTAGCAAGAAAATCCAAGGTAATCTCTCCTCCCATATCAGATACGGAACTGATCCAAATGTCAATCAATCATTATCCCATGTCAATAAAGCCCAGTTTACTAGTGGCGAAAATTCAAAACATAGGGGACATGATAGAAATATTACAGGTGTTAGAGGGCTTAGCTTCAGATGAAAAGCGGCATAGAAATGTGGAAAGGGATCAATTGAAACCAAACGTGGCCAATAACGAGCATAGAGTGGACAGAGAGGCAGGATGCCTTAATAAAATGGTTGATAATCAAAGGGGTAGACGTGGGAACGTCGGAAATGATAGATATAGAGACAAGAGCAATTATTATAAGAACCATAGTGGGAAAAATCTACCCAGTGGTAGCCGCAATGATAATCGCCAGATAAATATGTGTACCGTCGAACATAAGGGAGATAGGTCCCGTAATCAATTTAACGGACGGATTGACTCCGGTCGATATATGCCTAATAAACTATTTCAGGCAAACAGAAATATTGAGAACAACACACACCTGGTGTATCTGAGCAGGTATAACTCTGACCATGCACCTCATACAGGAGGGGATGTGCCATTTATGGAGGAAATAACTGGGTCACAGACAAGGGCATTAAACCCGGGCGCGCAATCTTTTAAAGCCCTTGAAGAATGTCGCGAAAGGGAAAGTCCGAATAGGGATACCAGTCAGTTAGGCTTGTAAACATACTAGCAACATTTGACCGTGACCTTCCTTCATTCACAGCGACTATTAACCCCCTACATAGAAAGTGTAACTTGTTTAGGATTCCAATATATTTTTTTGTCAAGGAAAAACTGAATTTCGGTAAACTGTCCGAACTTTTTTTAAAGTGTTTTCTGTACGTGTGTAAGAAATAAAAAAAAACGAAATAAAGTTGTTTAAAAACACGGGAAACTGTCCCGCTATCATGAATGATCAATAGTTAAAATGCTTGGTGCATATTTTGGCCTATATTGCATAGGGGAAAAGCCTATATTTTGTTATTATTTACGTGTCTCCTATTATTTGCCACACGAACTATATTAATGAGTGAAGAGAATTTTTCTGCCTGATTGAAAGATAAGTTTATATGTGCTCATTGTACCCAAGAGTTTTATGAATATTAATTATGCTTGTGATTTAGCTGAATTGCCTGCGGGCGCATGTCCGTTTTGGGCGATGATGCCTTTATTGAATAATCTGTTCAAGTTATGGTTTTTATTATATCGGCGAGCGCGATAGATTTTAATGTAGAGCCCACTGGGCACAAAATGAATTAAATGATTTTTTTTGCCGTGATATTGCACAGAGGACATTTAATAAACTGTTTGCGGGAATATAATATAACCCGAGGACAAATGAAACGTTTGCTGTGAGATATTCCACAGAGGACGCTATTAATTAAAATTTGTTTGCTGTGACGGCAGGTCACGGAGAACACTTAATAAACTGTTTGCGGGAATATATAAATAACCCGAGGACAAATGAAACGTTTGCTGTAAGGTATTCCACAGAGGACACTATCATGCAAGAAAGTGCTTGCAGTACATTGTTTATTAGCGCATTTAAATATGCGGAATGTGATATAATTAAATGTCTTTGATAGGCCATTGAGATAGTCTGGCGCACTCAGCCGATTCTTGATTAATAACAGATTAGCGCGGCGAAAAGCCCAAGTAAATGTTCAAAGTCACAAGCGATTGTTTTAATTATTGGGTACAATTAGCAATGACCCAGGTAAGGTCATTAAAATATCAGGCCAAAATTATTATAAATTTGCTATGATTGCCTATGTGTTACAATTATATAATTTACTTACACACTTACGGATCGAAATAAATATACAGATTGTCTGAATTGTAATCTCCTAAATATGTCTTTGTGACATAAGAATTAGTTTCTTTGTTTAAACTGGAAGGTGGACAAACTACCGTAAGTTGTTGAGTACTCAATTAAATAAAAAAAGAGTTATTAATCAGCTGTAATGGAGTGTGATCACGTTTTATTTAGAATCCGCACGCGATTAATTAAAAGTATAGGGCCCTCGATTGCACAGGAGAGCCAAAATAATCATGCGCATACACTTCGCTCAAACTCTTGAAATGTATGGTGTGAAACTTGAGTACATCAAGATGTATGAGAACTCGTGTGAAATGCGTCGGATAATAAATAGTGCGTGCTACGATATATCCAGTTATTTATGTGGTCACTAGGTCAAAGTGATAAAAATTATATATATTTATCGAAGTGTTAAGACGAGCCTACATTCTGAAATTCTAATAGTAAAATACATGTTTTTTTTTGTGTTGTGTTTTTTTGTTTTTTCACTCATAGGCGTGATAGCCTACAAGAAATACGAAGTGTGTATGGTATAAGAGTGGAAAATGATTGTGTTTTATAGCATGTTTGGAGAATTGCTTACAGGTACTGAATTAAGTTGCCTACATTGTTTCGGGATGAGTCCGACGGGCATGTCAGATCCTAGTAAGGGTCAGAAGTGGACATTGCTCAATTAATAAGATGGGCATACTCATCTGATTAACCTATCAAAAGGCAATTTGTGGCAGTAATAACTGCTCTAATTAATTTTATTATTATTATACATTATTATTATATATGTAATTGCACTCTCCAGAAAACGTTTCGTGAGAAACTTTTTTTTCCAATCTGTTACGCTTCAAGATACATAAAGGCATGTCTGTCCATTGTATCTTCAGTTCTTTGAAGATGGACACATCTAAGTAAATCGGTTTATGACCCCGGGACAAGGCTTCCCTAATAAGACGGCCTCACAGCTGGAGATGTAATGTCCCCTGTCCAGCTCTTGGAGTCATCCTTCCAGACTAATAAATGACGGTCAACTTTTAAGTGTGTCAAAAAATCACTAGACCGCCTGCTGAGATGGCGACAGTGGCAAAAAAACGTATGTCCATCTGTTTTTAGTAAATTAATAAACTTCTCACCAGCGTGTGAAAATCACACCCTGTAAATACACGACCAATCAGAATCCATAGGTAAATAGTATTCTACTAGTAAGGCGTTTTTTATGTATGTCCAGCCAATGAAAATATTGGGCTAGTACAGTGCATTTGTAAGATGGAGTTGGATATATTCCGAATATCGGGATGGCAGTCTGCTCCGGGAGTTGTCCCCGGGTGGAACAAAATAAATTAACGGTCGTCTGCTCCGGGATTTGTCCCCGGGTGGAACAAAATAAATTAACAGTAGTCTGCTCCGGGTTTTATCCCGGGTGGAACAAACAAACTAACATAAGACTCCGCGGAGGAGTAATTGTTGAAAGTCCGCCAGTACGGACTTGTATATTTCGCCGGTCGGTAGGAAGCGACTCATTAGGTACACGAAAAGTGTTAGGCCGAGAACGGCAAGTTACAAAGTGATTTATATTAAAAGCATCAGTGTGCCGGTGCCATAATTCCGGAATATATCCAATTAAATCCAGTGTTTTGGGAATTGGAACTGTCTTGTGCTACTTATGTTATAATAAATATTATCATTAAAGTGACGCCAGTGTTTGTCTCGGTAAGCCTCCTTAATGTCAACTGTCCTTAGTTCGAACCTCGCCTTGTCCCACGGCGAAAATCCGCAACCCGGAGATACATATAGAATCCATGCCTTGTCCAGGCCTGCAGCATTTTAAATCCCGTTATAATGTTAACATTCCCGTTTTGAAGAATTAATTTAGAACAATGACAGTCGTTGGAAAATTCTGTTCCATCTGCTTATGGAATTGGAAGATCCAAAATAATTTTCGAAGAGACTGGAATAAAAGAAATGTCCACTTAAGGAGGAATTCTCTCGCGATGAATTTGCATTGCAACAGAAATATCACTTGGGTCATATGGTAAACGGCATACTGCTGATGTGTTAAAGACATTACTAAAATAACACAAAAAATATCTTCAAAGTAATAATAAACATTACAAATCACTCCGCTGAACACTACTATAATCTATGTCGAACGAAGCACTGTCTTTTTTGACAATAAAGTATCAACATGTCGATATATTAACATGAGACTAGGTGTCAAAAAGAGAGGTTGTGATATTTTATCCACCCTATAAAGCTTCTAGGGAAGCAAATTTGTTATGCTACCTTTCCCAAGACAGAGATTTCAGCACAAGTAAGGCTTTTGTTTTTTTTGTTTTTTTTTTGTTCTATTGCAGCCTCTTTGAAAGATATTTTGGGTTTTCAATTCCATAAGCAGATGGAACAGGATTTTCCAACGACTATCAGTGTTCTAAATTCTTAATTACTGGAATGTTTACATTTACTTTTAGCCAATCAGAATATTTCAGTAGAAATCTAACTTTCTTTCTCTCGCAAAACTTCCTATGCTTTAGAAAATCGCTTTTAAAAAAATGTTTTTAATGTTTTTAAACATTCTCCGAACATCCACTAACGGTAATTTATTAATAGAGGATCACTTGTTGCTTCCATCGATCACTTTTCTTCATATTAAATCAAACAATTCTCTGCGCGCGAAGATAGGCCTCAGCTGCCGGCCGCCTCCTCTAATAAAAAAGCTAATTACAATAACCCAATAATTTGCACACATGTTATTGTACGAAAATTGAAGTCCATAAATCACTCTATATTCTAACTAAAATTTGTACTACTGTTCGGAACTGTTTTTTTTTTCGTAGCTCAATTTAAAGTAAAACGATTGTGTAAATTGTTTAGTGTTTCGAAGGTACGTTCTTGTGTATTTAACACAATATCTGGTTGTATAGAAACATGTTAAATATATCAATGAAATTACAAACCTTGAGGTAAAGTATCCATATAGAATAAGAAGAATAACTCACTGAACTTTAATGCAAAACGTATTTATTTCTACAGTTCGATACACAACTGGGATGCGGACCAGTTGAGTTCTTAAATACTGGCAAATTCCGATGTTTATATTGTCTACATACATTTTAGAATTCCACCCTCCTTTACAGATAAGTGAAGAACAGTCATCTGGCAATAATTTTAGAGTGAAGAAAGATGAATTGGCGAGAATTAGTAAAATCTTTTTTCCAGCCAGATTTCATATCTGGTCCACTGTGTGGTGCGCAAACAGCATCATGAGGCACTTGGGTAGCTACAATAAGTACCCTGGGGATCCGTCGGGCCCCAGCTGTGCTCACAACAGCAACAGGGCGCGTCCCCGGGTGGCGGATAGGGGAACGGTCCGTTGTTTTCTTGCATTCCTCCCGTCTAGGTCCAGTCCGGACCCGCGGGTCATTTGTGAGGTTGTCAGGACTCGAGCGACCTGACGTACTACATAGCTCGTGCTGCGCCCACTCCAGCAGCAAAACGCGTCCCTTCGGTGGCGTAGTGGGGAAAAGGTCGGTGGATCTGCTAGTCAGTCCTCCGTTCCAAGTCCGATGGACTCGCGGACCATGAGTAGGGTCAGCAGGTAAATTTATTAGAGGGGCCTGCTGTCAAACCTGTACGTCCGGGCCCACAAGCGGGAGCATGGGCCGCTGTTGGTGGAGCGGTGGGAGACTGGAGATCAGAAGCTCCTTTCTCTTGGTTCATTGGAACCAGAGACCATCTGTGGGGGCACCATGGGAGATGAGTACACTGGATGCTTACATTGCTCAGTGGGCTGCCTCACAGCAGCTACACGACTAGGCTTAGTCTTGCGAACGGGCTGGTTGGGACAATACCGGGCGTAATGCTGGGAATTACAACCAGGTCAATAAGCTCGGGAAAGGAGGAAGCGCGGTCTTTTGGGTCTGGGATTTAGCGCCGACTCTGGAACCGAGTGACCCAAGGACAATCTGTGAGGTCGTCAGGAGTTGAGCGACCTGACGTGCTAATGCTCAAGGCTGAACCCACTTCAGCAACCAAACACGTCTCCAGCTGGTGCACTGGGAAACGTTGGTGGATCTGCTAGACAGTCCTCCCGGTCAAATCCAAGGGACTCGTGAACCTTTAGTGGGGTAGGCAAGAGTTGAGCGCCTTGTACTATTTGCTTATCTGTTGGAGCTTGCGAGCTCCGTGCTGGCCCACAACAGCAGCAGAAGGGGTCCCTGGGGGCACACCAGGGCTCGGCTCGGAGCAGTCCAGAGGGGAGCTACTGTACTGGTTCCTGGCTTGGCCTACGGGCCCGTCGACAAACTGTGGGGTCGCCAGGTGATGAGCACCTGGATGTACTAAAAGTATCACACTGTTGGGCTTGTAGCCCTAGCCGGTCTCACAACGGCTGTAGGACACGTCCCTGGAGGCAGAACAGGGGAAGGTCGGTGGATCTGCGAAAGCAGTCTTCCCGGCTAGGCTCATGGAGCCCGTGGATCAACTGTGGGGTCGTCAGGAATGAGCGACCTGGCGACTACGAAGGCTCAGCAATTCCCAGAAGTTGCAACTCCAACACCCTCTCCCTAGGGGTGTTGGTTTTAGGACCGTGAACTTGAACGTGGACGTGAACATAGGATAGGGAGGACAAGCACCTAGGACTTGGGAGTATGGTTATGATGACCGAGGTATCCCAAAGGGTGGGGGAAGGGCCTAGATTGGCCCTACAATAAGTAGCGACTCCAGGTTGAGAATACCAGCTATAACGGCTGGAGGATCCGACATGCTGACCGCATGTCACCCTACATTGGCTAGATGATGTTCTACCTCCGTGATTAACACGTGTAGATGTGAGGCCAACAGTCGGCTGTTCAGCCAAAAGTCTTCTAGACCTGTCGCGCTTTGAGTTTTTTTTTTATACCAAGAAGATCGGGATAAGTAGATTCCCGGGCTAGCGTGCTCTGCCATACCGTTCATCCGATTGAGATGGGGCTTTTTGAAAAATGTTAAGGAGATTCCCGGAATTAACAGGCTATAAGAGAGTTGTAATTTTTGACCACTTGACCACTAAAAATCACCCTTTGTAGCAAAAACATGAAATAAAGTCCCTATTTTGACCCATATATGGCTTATGCTGTCTAAACCATAACAAATACACAATTTCATGTACACAGAATTGATCATCTAAAAAAACTCTAAAAAAAGTAGAGTATAACAGCGCAAGGCTGGTGGTAAAAACACATTAACATTTATTTAGGAGTAGCAGCGCAAGCCGGGTATTTGCTAGTAGTATATAAATGAATTAAACCGAACACATTTACTCTGTTTCATAGGCCTAGGAGATATGAGCGAACAATTTGAGTTGGACAACCCAGACCGTTACAGTTGTAATATTTGGTATTCCTATTTCTGTATTAGTATTAAATAGGAACTTTAAGTAGGTAATGGTTAAAACTAAGCTATTGACAACTAATCAATTATATTTCCAAAAAGTACGTTATACAGAATCTATAAAATATCCGGCATAAAATGTTAATTCTCTAAAGGTAAATTTTGATCATACTATTGATAAATATTAATAGCGGAGTTTTATCTAATACCTAATTCAAGTCTGACGATATCCTACTCCTTTGTTTAATTTTGGTACTAGATTAAACTCTCAAATATAAATAAACATGTTTTAGAACTTATAAATAAGATATAGCTATGTTTCTGAAAACCTTTTGAGTCCCTTTGTATCTTAAATGATAATGAGTTTTGTTTTTTCACTTTACGAACAATACAAAGTCGCTACGTTAGATTTAATAATAGTGTTACTTAGTTGTGCTTCATGCTCTTATGTTTTACTTTATTTAAAACTGTTAACATTACGTGGTACCCTCTGTCTAAGTTATCAAAACTTGGTAGAAATATATTGTGGCCTATCATAAATAAAGTTTGTGCAACTATCGAATTTTCTCTTGTAACAAAAAAGTTATAAAATTCCTAATTAGTTTTGTGCTCAAATACGATTCCTATAAATTTGGAGCCTGCTTTGACAATTAAAGTTACTTTTTTCGCTACAAAAAACTATTCAACACAAAACGAAAATTGTATTTGTCATTTTTGCACCTTAGGTGTAGAAGCAAAATTTAGTTTGTATGATTAATTTGCATCCTGTACAAAGACTGATCTAATTCCCGTGTTAATATTTGTAGTACCCGAGTACTATATAATAACTTAACATTCTATAATCCTAGGTGTTTGAACCATTGCCATGAATTCTGTGAAGTAGTCCCCGCCCGGAGATCTGAATGGGCATTATTTGACCTCTGTAAAATTTTACATCAGTTTAACGCATGTCCGCATTTCTTGACGGTTGTATTTTTACAGTGAAAGTTCGTCACACTTTTGACAAAGATACTTTTTCGTCTGTCTTGTCATCTTTGACGTGTCCGGCATGAGTAACACTTGAGGAAGCAGTGCTAACGCCGGCATAGTTTTCGGAGTCATCTAAGCACGCAAGCCGAATCCACCACGTTAAGTCAAGATATTAAACAGAGGCTAAATTCTGAAAACGTATGATATTTACGCATTACACGGGTTCTTGTCATCCTGAAATCTCTCAAAAGACATTAAACTAAAATATATAAAAAACGGAATTCTTTCAGTTACAATATACGGATGCAAACATGAACTACGAGTTTAAGGGAAGAGAAAACATTACGAGTATTTGAGAAAAAATTCTGAGGAAAGTTTTGGACTCAAGACAAATGAACAAACAAGTGAATGGAGAAATTATACATATATATATATATATATATATATATACATATATATGAGTGAGTTACATGATATTTATGGAAATCAGATGTAACAAGGAGAGTTATATCTCGTAGATTCCGGTGGGGAGGACGTATGGCACGAATGGGGAATGAAATAAGGACATGAAAATTCAATTTAGGAAAATCAGACGTAAACGTCCTATAGGTCAGCTGAGACTGGAGTAGGAGTTTAATAATATCCATCATTATATGAGGTAGGTTTATTATACGGGGGATGATTGAAAAAACATTAGCTGTGGATAGAGATGTATGGAGATCTTATATCCGCAGGGTAATGAATCTCCGAGTTCGATAGTGCCAGTGAATTAGTTAGTTAATATGAAGTCTGAAAATGGATTATATTAGGACACTGGAAATAAAAGAAATTGGAAAATAAAATCAAAGAGAAAAAAGGTTAGGTGGAGTTTCTTTGGCAGTAGTGATAGTAGTAGTAGTTGTTATTGTAATATTTTTAGATTTATTTTTTTAGATTTATTTATTTAGCCCGGTGGAGTTAAGGCCATGTGGCCTTCTCTTCCACTCACCAGGGCAAACATATATTACATCAGAATATAACAAACACATTGAACTCTAATTTTAAATACTAAATAAAAATTTGATCAAAAAGATAATATCTATTATATTATGATCTATAATGCAACTAGTTAATGTTAGTTAAAATTAAGACTAAAACTAATAATAAAATGTATACAATCAAGACATATTAAATTGTCCCTGTCTAATGTATATATAAAACAAAGAAAAACAATGAGATATAGAAAACTAATTTTACGTTTGTACAATATTTAAAACAAAACAAACAAAAAATATTTGTTAATCTTAATATTATTTTCATAGATAATTAAATTTATTAATTGTTAAAAGAATACTATCAGTGAGGTGTATAAGTTAGTTTGTTATTAAATAATTTTTTAATTTGTTTTTGAAGGATGTTATAGTTTACAGTCTCTGACATAGGGCGGAAGGGGAATTCCATGTTTTGGTAAGCGAGACCGTAAAAGATAATGAATAATATACAGTGTGATGAGGAGGGATATAAAGGACAATGTGCTGATGGGATCGAGTGTCAAGATTATGTGTGTCGGATAGTCTGATGAAGCGGCGTGATAAATATTAGTAGTGGTGGTAGTAGTGGTAGTAGTAGTAGTAGTAGTAGTGATAGTAGGACTTTGTTAAAATAAAAGTGAGATACATACATAAAAAAAAGTAATCCCACTACAGGCCTCGAGAGGCCCTTGGGGTAGTAGGAGGTTAAGGCTCCCACTTTTTCTGGACAATCGGCACTTGATGTCAGCCGGGTTGTCAGCCCAGCTTTTTTTTAACACATACAGTACGCTACGAACATTATTCCACTGTTAACGAACAAGCGCTCGCCCATATATAAAACAAATTCACGAAGGAAAATCTGAAAGAATTGCATAATATGTTATTATTGCAAGTAAGGAAAACATCTTAGATGTTACAGCTCTGGTAGTGAGCAGATCTGGCACTTTGTCAGAAACCACTTATAATTACCTACACATTAGTTGTAGATGGCACATTTTGCAATGAAGATTAAAATAATAGCAGGCGCAATCGTTCATGCAACTTCAATTAATTGTCCTTCAAGAAGAAACCGATTATTAAAATCATTTATAATTAATATAATCATTATATAAGCTTCTCAGTTTAAGTAACAATAATTATGTTCAACTGAATTGTAACAACTGGAAACTTGGCGTAATAAAAATAAACATGTACATGGTAAATCTTCTTCTTGTATCTTGTAAGCCCATGTTTCCCTTAACAGAGATTCAATCGCTCTTCCCCTACAGAGAAGAATTTTAACCATACTAATTTAGTTACATTTGTTTTCGTATAGATGTCATTTGAGAGGTCCGTAGTTAGCGTTCCGCCTGATACTGACATCTAGGAAACCAAGGTAGTAGTAGGACGGGAAAATTCGGTAAATTTTGATTAGAGGCCTTTCATTTAGGCTTAAGGATCGTTTACGAACCTGAAAATCTTCAAACTCGGGACCCACGGCTTAAAGTCCCTCCCGGAGGACTTGTTCCTTAGATGTTTCCGTCCTAAAAAAAATCCATCGACCCCGGCCAGGGTTGAACCCGCGACCCTCGGGTCCAGACGCAAGGAGCATAACCACTAGTCCACCGCGCCCGATACAAGGTATATTTAACATGTTAAATAAACTGATATAAATATTTATCAAGTACTGTTTGCATTACGAGAAGACTAAACCACTGAGCTATGCTCTGTACCTTGTTCTGCAATCCCTCCAATTGCACTCTTTCCATGGAAAACGCCAGTTTGTAATATTGGAGACATGCAGCAAGGTATATAGAAACTTTAATTTCGCCTACTACCATGAGGACAACATGGTCTAGAAAATATTGTCTGCCTGATTACCTCCGGAACACCATAGTGTAGATAAAAATATAATAACATTGTAGTTGTAATATTTATGCAAATAAGCATTGCTTCGCCAAATATCTCCACTGTTTTGTTGGAATTCTTTCGAGTCTGGTGTGCTCACTGTACACAACAAACGCAACTTCATGGATGCCGAAAATCTTAACTTCTGCCCTAACTTAACTACAAAATAATTTCCCTCCGATCACAGTTCGCGAACATGTTCACATCTGAACCTCCAACTTCACATCTCGCAAAAAAAATACCTCCTTATTTTAAATTTTGTACTTTATCTTGTGCTAGATACTGGAAGTTCTTATGTCAAGACATCAGTGCTTGCCTATATTATCTTTCTTAGAATCAAATTTAATTCGCTTTGTTTTGTAATTGATCCTTCAGTATATTAAGTAATAGTTTCTGAATGTTTCCTTCTCTAATACTATTGAATTTTGGCAATGACTTCTTCCAAGTTCCCTGCATTTGTATAAAAATACTAATGAATTGATTAATTATAATTTTAGTTCAATTGTTATAAACATTTACTTATATTTGTATGTTATAATCTAGAGTACATATGTTTTGCATTTAACTTTTTTCGCCATTTGAGTGGAAGAGAAGGCGTTAGGGTCATAATTATACCAATTTTAATAAACCATTATAATAATAATAATAATAATAATTATTATTATTATTATTATTATTATTATTAAATACTGGGGATATAGGGAGCAAATGAATTCTATATTCGTGAGATGAACTGTTTAATCGAATAATGGTAGGCCTATTAATTATTGTTTTGTTCAAGTATTGTTGCAATGGCTAATGACACTGATTAAAATCATAATAAAGCCAGTGTTTTATTACTCAGTGTTCAGTAAGATTGAACAATTAAATATTTTTCTTCCTGCTGTCATTTATTTTAACATAATCACTACAGACATGATCATCCTGTTAATGGAATATTCAAACTGAATTCATTAAACAAAGTACCGTAAGGTATTGGGCAAACTTACAAAATTGAGAGAGGGCAAGTTTAGGGCTTAATGAAGACATTTGTAATATTAATAATGAAAACTCATATATGGTAATTGTTTCAGATCTCCAATTGCTTTAAATATTAAATTGTCCTGGTTGAATAGTCTTAAACTCTATTAATGTGTATGTGTGAGTGTGTGTGTGTGTGTATGTTATAAGTTTGTTATTTAGGCTGGATCTTCGTTTATATACAAAGGACGAAGTGACGTATAATTAAATACAAACTTATAAGTGAACGGATGAGAGGAAATGTTTTATTCTTGTTATTTTTATTTATGAGTGGAGATGTGCGAGGGTGAATAAATACCGAAGACATGTAGACCTGCATATATATATATATATATATATATATATATATATATATATAAAAGCTCTACGTTTATTTACTTTAGTCGCGTAACTAAAGACAAATAGGCTTGTGCACAATGTCATTGTAAACGTACGTATTTCCTTTTCATTTCAAAATGTTTTAATCAATCTCCAAAACAACTGTATTATACTCTGTCGGTCCCCAACATTTCAACCCTAGTAATAACCTACCGAATCTCATGTCTTTCATAAGAGTTCAATAGAGTAAAAAATATTAATATGGGTTCTGAGGAAACTGACAAAAATATATAAATGTGAAACTCACATAAAACTGTATGTTTTATTTTTATTTATTTAAATAAGGTATGGATTTTCATCAAGGAAACACCAATTCAATTGATTAAAAGTATATTATGTTTTCCGTTTTTTTTTATTTTTACCTAACAAAAATATAGCGGTGAAATATTTAAAAGTGGAAGTGTTATTATGCGTGTAGAGTTCAGTTTTCTACACCGAATCCCGTCTAATGCGGTTTATTTCAGACTTCATTAGTATGCCCGACAACATCCCTATGTCTGTGCGAGTGGCTATCGATACATTTCATTTCTACATATAGATCAGGATGTATGACGTAATTAGTGATATTCTATTAGAATCTATTTAGAGATTCCAGTCTCGGTGAAATATAACTTACTCTCACGGTTGCTCATGGATATCATTGCTATTCCCAGTAATGCTTCGGTTTCGATTAAACTACATTTGGGTCGACTCGCTAGAGAGCGGTGCACTAACCATAATTGTATGTAATATAAAGACCACTTCAACCCCACGTTCCATGAACAAGGTGTTCTCTATTAGCAGTTATAACGTTTCCACCAGTTGGAAACTTCTCTTTTCTTTGTTATTTTCCTTCTTCTGAAGTAATATTCACTTAATGAACGATTTTCATTAGACCTGCTGAATATTTTTATTGTATTTTTAGAGTCTCGTGCATAACGTCGTATGAATATTGACTATGGTAATATAGTTTGCTCTCGTCTAGATCCAAGTTCCGCGGTAACTGATTTATAATTTTTTTAACTCGTAATATCTTGTATAAGACTTGCTGCACAAAGGAAATAAAGCCGTGTAATTATGTTGTAGATTTTCCGCAAGTAAAAATTCTCAATACTTGTCTCTGAATAAATTTGTGGAAATTTCCGTGCCCAAATGAATCATTAAACTAATTATCTGTGATGCAAAGAGAGTCGTGAAATAAAGGACAAATTTTCTTACTACCGAATATAAAGTGTTGGAGAGGCTTTTGAGGTAGTGGGAAGTTAAGGCTTCCATATTTTTAGATAAACGGTATCAATGTGAATCCTATTTACAAAGGCAAATTTGGAGTTAGAAATCCAGTTAATTATCGCTGGGTCTATCACTTGCCGGTATTTATGGAAACGTTCTTACACAGTGGTTTATAACAGGCAGAAAAGGGAAAATGAAAATTATATAATATATCGCAATATCAAACTGGGTTCAGGGAGGTTTTCAGGAATTATTATCAACTTCATTGGCTTTGGCCTTCTTCAGACGTCTACACTAATATATTCCATTCGAACCCATGGTTCTCTGCTACTTAACTATCTTGATTCCATTCAGTACACAATCTGCTCACTTCAGACTTAACAGTTTTAAAATTAATTACAGAACACCGTTGAGGATACGAAGTAAAAGTTAAAAGTACAAAATTGTCACCTGAGAACTCAGTCGTCCTTAATTATATAATAATGTGAAATATGAAAAATATGTTCCATCTTCTATTGTGCAGTGGAAGTATCATTATACAAGTGGTGCCACTATACATGCATTTCAGAATGAAACATTACTTTCTTTAATTGAAACCGCGACTAAATGTCGGTTATGCACTGTAGGCCGATTCATCCAAATATTATTTACTTGACTAAAATATCGATAGCAAATGCGGCTGTCATTTTATAGTGAAAAACAAATGCAATAATAGGCCTACTACTATAAAAGGTGGGAGTGAATAATTTCAATAGCATATATAAAACAATTTATACCATTTTATTATTGGTGCTGTGGTCATTGATAGTGGCAATGTCGTTACCTTACACGCAGATCGAATTCTATGTTAAATATGGGAAGGACTAAATTCCAGAATTTATAAGGCAATTAGGGGTGTAAAACGAGGATGCGTTTTGTCATTGTGTTTTTTAAATTATTAACACTTATTTATCAACGATCTAGTTTTCATGTTGATGATAGGAGTTTCGATGCTTTAACAGTGTGTGGGAGAACTATTCATGTTGTAATGTACAAGGACAAGTTATTTCTCTCTTCCTTCAAAGAGAATACTTCATGCAGTACAGTTTAGTTATATTATCCACATGCTGTAGACCGGGTACTTACTGTTAACAAACCTTAGGCAATGACATTTAAAAATGGGTCGGTCATCAGGAGAAGTAGACTTACCGTAGTGGGAGTTTAGAAAATACTTTGGATGGCTCTGACGTTGAATGGAAAAATGACAATACATATCCAAAGTGTAAGAATGAGTGCTAGGAGTAAGACAAGCGAACTTCATATTCATATGGAAAAATTACGAAACTTACCAATGCTTACGTCAGAACAAGCTTAATATTGAAATGTGAGAGCGACTATGCTCTACGGATCGGAATTACGGGGTTGAGGAATAATGGAAAATCTAAATACAATTGTTAAGAGATCGATGGGGTTAGCAATAGGGGCTTCAAATTATCATATAATCAAATAATTAGGCACATTTTCAGACAAAATAATGGCAACATTATGGCTATCAAGTATTGGTTGAACATAACAAACAGATAGTATGTCAAGCACAGACCAGAGTGTTACGAGAAACAGAGAAGACAGTATGTCTCGGGTATTGATGTAAAAAGGGGATTGCGGGTACAGAGATTGGTTGGATAAGGGAAAGGAACATGTTGAAAATATAAAAAATGCTTGAAGGGAAGTTAGAAAGATATTAACTTATATAGACAGGCAGTACATAGAGTTCGAATATAGTCACCCTGCAGTGAGAACGTAAATTAAACTAGGACAGGGAGTAGTATATTTAAACTATATATGGGGAAGATATAAGTGCTATTTCATGGTTCTGTTGGTGGGGGGATTGAATGGTCCATAGTCTGAGCGAAAACGGCATTTTATTATGTTACGAGCGGTTAAATTAGCAACATATTATGGTATTTTGTAGAAAGACAGAGCAAGATAAATTATAGCTGGTACCAGGTAGATTTCTCAGGTCGGACTGCGGAAGAGTGGCATGTTGAGAACTCTTAGGAGGGGTCGGGCACGAACTGAAAACGTCAATATTTTTTAACACAGTAGGAAAATCGAGGGACGGTAAAATAGTGGATAAATAAAGGAATGTGTATTATTAATAATGAAACTTCAATATGGTATATGTTTCTGATCTTTAAAATTGTTTCATAAATTAGAGTGACTTAGTTTAATCAAATTCTATTGTATTTGCTATGTGCGGGGGAGTGATATGCGTGCGTTCGTATGTGTGTGTGTGCGTGCGTGTGTTTATTCATGCTTGCATATGTATATGTGAGTGTAGGTAGGTTAATTGTAAGTCTGTTTACGAATCTATATATCTTATTATTGAACAAAGTGACATAATTTGTATTATATATATGTTTTCATATACGAGTGTAGAGGTGTGTTTTGTTTATGTACTGTCATCTTAAACTAATATTACTATTATAGTCAATGTTTTATACATTTTTTTACGTATGAGTGTAGATGTGTAAATACCGTAGCCAAAATGCTTTGTTTATGTATTCGTATTTTTTATTTAATCGTGGAACAGTAATATGCACTTACGGCAAATCAGGCCTCCGCTAGAAGTTTTAATAATCCGGATTCCACCAAGAGCTCGATCTCTCGACGTTTCGGCTGCTAGCGAATTTCTTTAACCAATAATGGCACTATCCTTCCTTAAGTAAAATACAGCACATTAAATATATTACCAGGGAGCGTGGAAAGCCCCAGGAGATGTAAGGTTCATAAAGTGGACTGTTTATATAAATGAGGTTAGGCATGCGTTCAGAGGAGGCTATGGTATAGTCCGATACTGAATACAGTGGAGGCAATTGGTATAAAGGCACATGTTAAAAGTGTTAACACAAGTTTTATTTACTCTTTCTTTGGCATTTTTCTATATTAACTTAGGAAGTGATTGAGTATAAAACACACAAATAATGTCAAAATTAATTATCCATTTCCGTCCAAAAAAGTACATGAAAACTGAAAACACTCTCACATATGGGTGGAAATTAGTATAAAGGCACTTTGTGTATTTCACAGATTAAACCTAAAAGACTGAGCGCAAAGTTTACAACAAAGTTCTAAAATTTAGTTGAACTCCATTGTTGTTAACCCGTCAGAACACGCGCATAATTTTGCACCGTTACCACACGCGCTGGGTATTTTTTACCCGAAACTTTATTAAGTGATATTAACGGCAAAATATAATTTTTATGAATATTCTATAATTATATCTTTATTTTGACCATGTCTATCCTTCATTTGACCATGTCTAAATTATTTATTGTTTAATTTAACAATACATAAAATAAGATCTAAGTATGTACTACATTTTCTTCACAAAAATATTGTAGTACAATGTATTAGTTCAGTGCCAACAAAAAATATGAAAAAGTTATATATATTTAGCAGCCACTCACACACTATGTTCACTTCCTGAATCGGGATTTGCCCCCCACCCTAAAAAATTAACATTGCACATGAGCATTAACTGCACAATAACGTTCTTCAGAAAAATACTGCAATATTATGTTTCTTGTTCAGTGCTAACACTAATTAGAAATAAATAATTATTATAGCATTTGGGAGCCACTCAATCAAACACTATTGTCACTTCCAGCATCAGAATTGGCACACTCCTCACAGAAAGGCACAGAATGTTCTTTACAGATCATCTTGGCACAGCTGTGGCATGAAATAGTTGTTTTACGATCTTTCTTCTTCGGACATACTTCACATCGAACTGAAGACATATTCATACGTTTCTGTGTTGATTGGGTTTGTTCCTCCACACCAGCCAATCTTCGAATAGTGGATCTGAGGTAAAAAGGTAAATACTTCAATTTCAACCGATGAGCCAAATGATCTTTCGCCAAGGCGAGAGCGCAAGTTCTTTTAGAAAAGATCGGCGGATGGCATGTCCTTGTGAAGTTGAATTGTTGCTTTTATAAATAACAAGAGAGTTAATTGCTGTGAGGTTGAGAAGCCCAAAAAACACTGTAAGTGGCCAGCGTCGGGATTTCGTGGACACGCTGTATGTACCGCATAGTTCATCGACTGTATCAATTCCTTCTTTAGTAGCATTATAAAATGTTATTAGTTCTGGCTTCTTTTGATCTCCGGTGTCTGGATCAATTGCATTATCATAATGCATAGTGGATGCCACTAGAATGACTTTTCTCGGCTTTGGTACATAGGAAGCGAGAGTCAGTCTATCGTGGTATCCAAAAATACTAGAAAATGTCTCACTTTTTTCGCACAAATTCAGACGGAATCTCACGTTTATTTACCCTTACAGTTCCAACACAAGTTAAGTTGTGATTGTTGAGAAGTGTTTTGGCAAGCGGTACACTCATGAACCAATTATCAAACTTGACGTTTCTTCCAGTGCCACTAATAGGTATAATCAATCTTCGACAACATCAGCTGGGGAATTTGATTGCTGGTATGCATCTTCTGGTTGCATATCACAGTATATTTTCAGGTTCAACACATAGAAGCTGCGGGAATCAGCCAGACCAAATATTTTGATACCATACTTGGCTGGTTTGCTTTTGATATACTGTCTCAATAAACAGTTTCCTCGGAAAGGTTCTAATTTGTCATATATCGTACAATATTCAGAAATTGTGTAACTATTCTGAAAGTTCTTTATGATAGCTTCGAAAACATCTCTTCTTGGAGCAAGCCTATCTGTCACCTTTCTTATTTCCCTTGTGGTGATGTCGTCAAATCGAAGGCACCGCAAAAGAAAAAAAAATCTATTTATTCCCATTGTTACTGAAAACAGAGGGATTCCTGTTCCACTAGTTGACCATAGATCTGTAGCATTGAGTTAAGCTGATCTCAGTGCACCAGCGAAATATAACAAACCAAACAGTGCCTTTATCTCAGTTATATTAGTTGGCAAAGCATCACGCTCACCAACAAAATTATTCTGGATGCACCTAATGTAAATATTTGTATATTTTACAATATCACCAATGATACCATCATCTATTAGACATGACCAGGTTTCTATAGGTAATTTTGCATGGCGAGCGTCTCTCTTACAGCCCGGAAGATGAGTAACTATATTGCATGCTCTGGTCCTAACATTTTGATGTGGCATATTTTTTCTCCAAGAAGTTCCATCTTTACCTTTGTAACTAACAAACTGAGACAGTGGAGCATCATCCTCATAGTCTTCATCACTAATAGTTGCTTCCTGTTCTGTATCAGAATAATGTTCACTTTCGGAGAGATGATCGGCTTCATCTCCTGATTCATGTTCAATAACATCTTTTTCTTCTTCATTTAGCCAGTTTACTATTTGTCCACTCTGCCTATATTGTAAGTCCATTTTGTAATGGAAAATATAAATGGTGCACAAATAAAAAGATTCACTATTTATGTTACTTATTCACACGCGCTGGATAATTCTTACCCAATCTTGATATATGCATGCATAAACCCCTGCAGTCACAGGAAAATTAACTAAATCTTACATACAACAATGCAAAAATATCTGAAAGAAAGGTACTGAAAACGGCAGATAATTTTAAATTCAAACACAGTGTTGCCAACAAAAAGAATAACGTCTGGGTATTTTTTAACCTGGCGCGTGTGCTTACGGGTTAATTACTTGGAAGATTCTCTTTGGCATTGACTTCATGAGGTTGTTTATTTCTTCCATAGAGATTGAAGCCCACTCTTCCTGAATAACATTTTTCTGCTCAGTCACTGTCCCAAACTGCCATCCATTACGATACACACGCCTTGCCAGGATCCCCCATAATTTCTCAATCGGATTTAAATCAGGACTTCTGTCTGGCCACGTCAAAAGTGGTATTTCTTTCTTCCTGAACCACTCCTTTGATTTGGCAGACACGTGAATGGAAGCATTATCAGACTGAAAAATTAGATCGTGGCCAAATTCCTCATACATTCGTATCAATTAGGACTCCAGAAGCTCCACAGTGTAGGATTCAGAATTTATCTTGATGCGTATCCATGCTATTTTTTTATCTTCTTTTAAAGCAGAATGCTGCCCAAATCATAACGCCTCCACCACCGAAGTTTCTACTCATTATAACTTGCTCTTCAGTATGTACGTCGTTCCAGTAATACTGAAGGCCATCAGGCCCGTCCAGATTAAACTTCTTCTCATCACTGAAAATTACTTTATTCCATTCTGAGGTCCAGGACATGTATTCTTCAGCAAATGTCATTCTAATTTTCTTATGTGCATCGTTCAGAGGTGTTCTTAATTTTTGTTAATTTCATGTTCATGTCTTCTGACAGAATTTGTCTTACTCGTCTGACTGTTACTGGCAACTTCAAATCAGCCTGGATTTGACAAGAAAACATACTCTTACCTTTTGCTTTACGTAAAATGAGACGTTTAGTGCGCTCAGACAATTTTCTTGTCCGTCCATATTTCCCGTGTTTTCCATATTGTGAGCCCAGTTTGACAAAATTATCATTGACACATCTTGAAGCCCCAATTTCGTAGCTATTTGTCTATTGGAAAGGCCCATCTCCTTGAAGGCACTAACTCTTGATTTCTCTTCATTTGATAGAGGCTTTCCATGTGGCATTGTACGTAATACTGACTTGTAACTGATGAACGATGCTCACAGACACGTCGTCTCCATGTAATTGCAGTGTTTTGTTTACATTTATATCTCTGTAAGAGCCAGAAGTTGACCTGCCTTTGTACCGATTTATACCCCTAGGACAGCGTTTTCTTAGATTTTACGTATTATTTACATATATAATAAATACAAAATGAGGAGACCTGTATGAAATTATGTCCAAGATAATGATATGTAATCTATGACATACATACGGTATTCGCATAAATATTTCAGGTTGTTTTACTACTAAACGTTACTGGCTTTATACCAATTTCCTCCACTGTACCAGACGTGAATGCAGTTTTAACATTCTTCATATGTCTTTGCACTGATCCTGTCTTATTGGCTATCTCATCCAACTTGCTAGCAAGCAAATTGTAATACTGACGCTAAACACGGTCTTAAATTATATAGCGTCCAGTTTTAAAGTAAACTAATACACATAAATTTGTTCTATTTCAATTGTTGCAGAAAAAACTACTAGTCTCTGTATCCGGCAATACTTCTGAGCCTATGTACGTCAATGTAGATAACGCACATGTGGACGAGTGGTTATGTTCCTTGAATCTGGTTCTGAATGTCGCGGATTCAAACCCGGCCGGGGTCTATGTATTTTTAAGGATAAAATAATCCAAGAAATATGTTCTCCGTGAGGGACTTTAAACCAAGTGTCCCGAGTCTGGATATTTCCAGGCTCGTTAATGAATCTTACGCCTGAATAAATATTCCTCTAAGAAACATGTACCGGCCTTCTTCATCCTAGTAATACCCTAGTTGCCTACTAGATGTCTCATTGATTCGGATGTTGACCGCATACCATTCAAAATGTCACAATATTTGAGACCATCACCGTCCGCAGATGGAAGAGATGCATCTATGTTTCAAAATTACCAATTATGTTTGTATATTTATTACTTACTACACGTTTTAAGAGGGTAAATTTGGGTATTAACAGAGACCGAGTGGAATTTAGACAGTATTGTGTAATTCAATATATCTGACAATGTTTAATTTCTCCTTCTACAGGCTCTGGTCACTAAAAACATGTTTTGTTAGTTTTACGGTTCATATGAAATACGTGCACAGATTAACAAAATTCGCCTTTGACTATACCATTACTGCTACTATTGAGTAACTCTCTGGTACTATCAAAATTGTAGGTTCATTACCGTGCAAATATACGCTCTCCACACAACCCTATTCTGAGCTACGTTTTCCAATCATCCCCATTTTCATCTACGTCTCTCAAAGCATGGTCAATTGTATTCTTTCATCTTATTCTTGGCCTACCTACTGGGCTCTTTCCCTCTGATTTTCCTACAATGGATTTCCATACGTCTTTATAATTCCCAACTAGTTCTACATGTCCTGTACATCGCAGTCTACGAGACTGAATGTTGTTCTTTTTATATCTGGTCTCCTATAATTATCATGTAGCTCTCTGTTACGTAGTCTTATCCATTCGCTAGTCTTGCCATCTCTCTTTGATCCAAAAATGTTCCTAAAACTATATTATCAAATAAAATAATACTTGTAACAATAATAATACTTCATTCTGTGTATAGTATATTTTGGTGTATACCGGTAGGCTGCGATATTGTATTCTTATGTGAATTCATGGTTGTTTGTAAGTTTACTAATCTCTGAATTATTTTCAGTCGTTCGTTCGATTATGAGATTATTATATTGAATATGCCTTGAAGACTGAAAACCTACGTAAACAATCATAATGTGCCCCCGCCCATTACACGTTGTGTGCTCCAGCTCACGACATGAGTATTTTTTAAGCTATTTCTAAGTTTCACACATCACACACATCCTCATTCTGATAGAACGCTGAAAATCATTTTAATAAAAATATCAACATGTTCAACTCCTGGATTCAAAGCCTTGTTTTATAGTCAGGAAAAATAACCATGGCACAATGAACAATGAGAAGTGTGAATATTTAAATTTCAAAACGGCCACATTTTTTAATTTAACCTGAAATTCCAAATATTAAATACATTATTTATTTAATAAATATGATCTTGTTGGTGATAAAATTGTATTACACGAAGTCAAAAAAACCCATATCACCAAGTTAAAAATTTAAAAGTCGACATGTTTCAGTAGCAACCTTACCATTATCAAGCCATAATATTGACTAAATATGTAAACTTGAAATCAGATAAAATGTTATCTTATAATCACCATTCTAATTCACCTTTAAGAAAAAATTACGGATTACAACATGGTTTCCAGGACATCTGATCATAATATATATGAGATAAGAACTAAAGTTAGTTTAATTGTTTGGATATTGCTTTACTTAAAATTATAAAAACGAATCCGTTTTCACTAAATTTATTCAAGTTAAGGTATCTATGCATTGTAAAAATTCCGAGAGAATAACTACATTTGCTAAACAAAAATGGTTAAATTCAGAAATTCGATACCTCTATTCTAAAAGAAGCAAGTTATAAATGTAATCTTATAACCTTTGGAACATTTTAACTTCAGACCTTATTGATTTTGAATTTTTAGATTGGTGTTAATTCCGAAGAATCATGTTTTATCCGTAAATAATATAGTTCAGACAAATATTTATTCCCAACAAACTAAATTAAACAACTATTTAGTCATAGGAGTAAGTCTAGTGCATCTTCCAATTGTGTCAAGATTTTTGAAAATATTCTTCGCAAAGTTTTAATGAACAAGAATTACAATTGTTAAATAAAAGCTTTAAATTAGCTCTCCCGATTCAAAATTGTGAAATGCAAAATGTCATTGCTAGTACAGAATCTTCCATTTAAAAAGTTGATAAACCTACAAAACAATGTATTAGAGGATCTTGTAAACAAACTACAAAGTATTTCAACGAATTTAGCAACATATGAAAAAATATCAAATTGTAATATTATTTGAAATAAAAAGGTCATTAAAGGTTTACATGAGAGCTGATAAAGGAGTCTGTCTGTCTGAGAGGTGACGGAGACAAGCAGTGTGCTGCATCCTGTTACCAACTGGATAAGTCATGGCAGCCAAATTCCTTTGTCGCTATCAAGTTTGGGTTGTGGTTTATATAACCCTTGCAATATGGTGACAATATGATTCGCCTGATGAGTCTTTGGTTGGTAATAAAAAGTGCAAATTACTACAATTAAAATAGGGCGCCGACAAGCAGAGATCCGATAAAAGAAATAGATTCGTTGTCTTAGATAAAGAGATATACTATAATCGGGCCAGTGACATGATTACTAGTGGCCTTATAAACAAATCAATGAAGGTCCTCTATCTAATATCATCAAGGACGTGACTAATGTTTTGAATCCATGACCTTGTATTGTTACGAAGGAAATAAAACGTAAATTAATTGTTTGAAATCCTTTGGTACCTAAATTATACCACTTGCCTAACATATATAAACCAGGAAAACTAGTTAAACCAATAACTAACAACTAATTAACTCATTGGGTCTATCGATCCCGTAGGTTCGTGGCCACGCGGACATAAGCTCTCCATACATCCATATCCTGAGCTAATGTTTTCCATCATTACCTGTATAATCTACTTCCCTCAAATCATGGAAAATGTTATTCTCCCACTTCATTCTTGGTCTACCAACTGGGTGTTTTTACTCTGGATTTCCTTCCATGAGCTTCCATGCACCTCTTTCATCCTTCATACGTGCCACATGTCCTGCCCATCGCAGCCTACGAGACTTAACCCTTTGGCGTTGATTCCCTGAAGTAGTACCCACGAGAAGAATCGAATGGGGGACTATTTCACCTCCGGAGAAATTAACTCCTGTGGAACCCATGTCCTCGTTTCTTGACTGTTGTATTATTACGGTGAAAGATCGTCACACTTTCGACCAAGGTAATTTTTTGTCTGGTTTATCGCCTTCGACCTGTCCGGTATGGGTAACCCTTTCGGCAGCAATGTTACCACCAACATAGCTCTCGGGATCATTTAAGCACTCCACCACGACAAGGTAAAGATACCATGGAGGGAGTTAGACCAATATTTTCATCTATAGCTGCTCCTACTTTCAACATTTCAAAATGGTTAAGTTATGAATTTTATAATATACTTCTAAAACAACCTAGTTTTGCTGTCAACATTTAATTGGAATTTATTGAGAAAACAAAAGATATAGAGTTCCAGGAAGGGTAGATTTTTATCTCTTTTGACGTCAAACCTCTCTTTCTAAGAATACCCATACCTAAAACTTTGATTTATTTACAAAAATTACTTTTATATAACAATTTGGATTCTCATATTTTATAGTAATCAATATTCTACATTAACAGCACATTGTATGAATCAAAACTTGTTTCAATTCAATGGGAAACTATTATGAACAAAAGGAAGGAACATCAATGGATAATTTATATTGTCTCCCTTCCTGGCTAATCTGTTCATGGCAGATTTGAGACAGACGTGGAAAAGAATTAGAATATTTTCCTACATTGTGGCTCAGATACGTTGATGATATTTTTCCCATTTTTAACATAAAATATGCAATTTAAAGAAAAATGATTTGTTTATTTGTTAAAATGACCGGTTTTCCTGTAGGAGTTATATATATATGAAGAAGAGAAGAGTGGGAGGTTGCCTTTTTGGACATTTTAATAATTAGAAACGATTATAGATTGGAATTTTATGTTTAGAGGAAGGAAACCAAAACATTTCGCTATATAACTGCTACACAACATAAAATGACTATTTTCAATTTTTTAGTTTACCGACTTATAACGTTTCCGTTAAGTAAAATTAGATATTGCAGAGAATTACAAACCTTTAACGATATAGCTAAATGTAATGTTTTTAATGAAAATATTATTGATAATTTAATTCGAGAGTTCAAATTCCAGATATTTATTAATGATTCCAATATCTTCCATTCTGCTACGAATGTCCGTATTAATAATAAGGTTAATTTTGTAACTCTACCTTATGCTCCCTCTTTAACTAGAGTTTTGCGCAAGATTTTTAAAGGATTAGGTACTAAATTAGCTAATACTTCCGGTCCGTTGTTAAATAGTATTCTCGGAAATCCTAAGGATAAATTAGATTTCTTGTAAAAAGCCAGTATTTATGAGACCAGATGTAAAAACTGTGATACGAAATATATTGGACAAACAAAAAAGTCTATTTTAACCAGATTTAATGCGCATATCTTAAATTGAATAGAATTGATAAATCTGCAGTTGTTCTACATATTTTTAATTACGGTCACACTATTGATAAAAGTAAACTTATGCGGGTTATATCGGTCATAAATTTCAAATTCCTTGACGTCCCTGAAAGTTTAGATATTTATATAAACAAAGATAAAATTACGAATAACGACAGGGGCCCTATTCCATCCAGCGCTCTCTTTTCGTTAATTAAAAGAGATGAGGTTTAATTCTATAATATTAATGTTATTACAAATCAATTATATCATGTCTCTTTGTTTTTTATCTGATTTTTAGTTTACACATTTCAGTTCGTTTGTCTTTAGTCAATATTAAGTCTTGATAATGGTATCGTCACTACCGAAACGCATTGACCCTTATAACTATTTTAGTTGATGATTTGGGTTTTTATATATTTTGCGTTTACATTAAGTATGATGTAATGATGGAATTCCAATACCAAATTGAAATTAAGAAAACTTTCAAATTCATTTCTGCGACCTGAATTAAATGGTTGGATTTCATACTGTTAACTTGATCACAATTATTCCAGTTGGCGGTTTAACAATAACACAGCTCTAGAATAAAAGTTGTTGCCCTGGATATCTCAGCGAATTTCTATGTTTTCAAGTGAACCGTTTAAGAATATATTCATGAAAGTGCTGAATGTGCTCTAGGTTTTATGAATTGTGCGTATCTTATATCTTAAACATAAACGGCTTGTTACTAATAAAATGTATGTTTCCAGTCATAATTTGATTTCTGCGCATTATTTTCGCGTATACAAACATCACGTGATCCCCACTCTCACATCCCTCACTCCTAACATCGGCCGTGATCTCAGTTATTTGACAAAATTAAAGTACTCACGACGTGCATCTGGATATGATAAAACAATTCCTCAAAACGTTGGAAAAGGAAGGAGAATGTTTCAAATACATTTGTAGAAAATTTCCTAAGCTCAGTATGTAAAAGTTAAAAGGTAGAATATTTGATGGTCCTCAAATTCGGTAATTGATGGAAGATGTAAATTTTATCAAAGTTATGACTGTTCCGGAAAGTGAAGCTTGGAAGGGTTTTGTATTGGTAGTAGAAAATTCCCTAGATAACTATAAATCACCAAATTATAAAGAAATTGTGCAAAACATGTTGACAAGCTTCAAGATTCTGGGAGCAAATATGAGTATAAAGTTACACTTTCTCCACAGTCACCTGGATAGATTTTTGGATAATTTAGGAAATTATAGCGACGAACAGGGAGTGTGTTTTCACTAGGATCTAAAAGTAATGGAAGAAAGGTATCAGGGTAGATGGGACCGTCACATGATGGCAGATTACTGCTGATCTTTAAAAAGAGATTGTTCCCCCAAAAATTATAGAAGAAAATCTTATAATAGGCGTTTCACTGAAGTATAACATGGGTTTTTCGATATTTTTCTTTCTATTTACGTTCGGTGTATACTAATTTATTAAAACCACAATTGACATTATAAATATAGGCCTATATGTTATATTTTTTCATATTTTCTGATTTTTGTCGTGTAAAATGAAAATAAAGATTAAAAAAAAGAGCAAATCTTCCAAAATCATTGATAGTTTCATGAATTGTGAGCATAAATATATCGGAAATTAATCTTATATCAAAGGCAACAAAACCACTGTTGACCAGTGTAATTAGTAAAAAAGATATAAATTAATAGAACCACATAATCTAGATGCTTGTAGAATAAACTTACAAAAAGGTATGATATTCAATGTGACCAAGTTAAAGAAACATACTGGAAACTTAAATATGATGCTGGAGAATCAACATAGAAGTAAAGTAGAATTATTATTTTTAATGATATGAGCATCAACTCTTATTACAGACTCTGCCAACCCGTCTCTTATTAAATGTTATTTCTTCAATGGTTGCATTAATATATTCAACATCGATGTCTGCCTTATAGTCCCTAGTATTAAATTAAATTTAACTGTATGTACTACCACTCGACAAACAGCATTGCTATTCATTAAATCTGTTTGTTCTATGTTATTAATTATAGGCTATATTTATTGATTTATGTTTTATATAAATCTGTTTTCAGCCGTCAGGATATTTCCGACCGTGCTCCTTAACTAAGAATGAGGAACTTTTGTCAAAACTCAAAATAAGCATTTTGTGTATTTTCCATGAGAAGTAATAGTATATTACAATACGAGATTGGGAAGAGGTTTTTACGGATTCGAGGAAATTGTTTAATTTCTGTAAAAACACTTCACAAAAATGCGTTGAGCATTATTTTTTGCGCGATGGTGTTTTCAAAATAATATATAATAGTAAAATAATAACATATTTCTTCGAAATATTTGCGTTCATTATAAACTACTGATTACGTTAACAGTGTGGGCAATATTTGTTAGTTGAAATTACAGGAGGCCGTGAGACAATAGTGATAAAATGGCGGCAAGTACGTATTTATTGTTTTATATTGTTTAAAATAAAGTTTAGTTCATTTCAAATGCAGTGATTTGTTTCTTATAATGTATATTAACAATATCTTTGGGTTTTTTTTTTGTATATACATTGTATGTAGTGTACATAGAGGACAGTGAGTTACTTCCCACACGCGTTTTGTAATATGTAATATTACAGACAGTATAGTTATTTAGGTTGGCAATCCCGAAATGTAGATAGTTGAACTTTCAATCATGGTAGCCATTGCTGTACGTACGACAAAACGCACTATCGCACAAAAATGTATTTTGTATAAAGTTATATTTATATTTGTTTCGTATAAACATCAACATTCACACATTGATTCCGAAGATATATGTTGTAATTTGTTAACAAATGAATATGCATATGAGAGATTTGCCAGAATCATTCAATAACTGAATATTATTAACTCAGGAAATATTCAGTTTTTTTAACTACTAAATGTCGATTATAATGAAATGAGTTTTGTTAACGAAATCCCAACTCAACATTCGTCATGACGACTGAAGATGAATCGTCAGTCAACTTAGTCAAAACCGGGATCTCTTGAGTGCGAGTCTCAATCGCTGACACCTGACAAGGGGATGTTAATGTGGCATGATACTGTTCTTAGGAGTAATGTGGAAATAGACTTACCAACAAGCTGTAGCTCGACGAACAAGCTGGATGGGGGATGCGTCGAGACCTGGCATTCATACAGCCCACCATCTCTTTCTCTGGCGTAGCGAACGTGTAGTGCCCAGTCCTGTATCAGAGAGGCAAGAGGAGGAGAGAAAATAATCAGGCTTCAAGTTGCGAGAGGATTAGTTCAGCGTCCCATAAACCCGCTTTAATTAGAGAACTTCTCTACGGATTTAGTTCGTTTCTGATGGTAGTGGTACAACCCCCCAATCCACAATTCTCACATGACTCTATCCCTTACTACCAAACATAAATGTACATACATCTGTAATCCTAAAACATATCCACAACCTTCGGTTTCAGATACACATTTAAATCTCGTATTCAGCTGACGTATAAACCACGTGATTGCGGTTACGTCACAAACTCTAAGCTGTACAAATTAACGACCAGCTGTTAAAGCAGGGCGATTTTTAGTGAAGGCATAAATATCACTTAAGATAAAACATAGCAATTTGTAATTGAGAGAGCCTAGAGTATAACCATATAAAATAAAAATAATATATATATATATATATATATATATATATATATACAGTATTATTTGTGCCTCACGAATTATTATAATATTTGTATTTACTGGATTTAATATCAATACCAATATTAACTGAAAGGTTTGAAAATTGATTGGTTCCTTAAAGGGTTTTAAGTTAATTGTAAGCTTTTAGTTTTTTCGAACTTTTTTTGAGGTAATACTATGTATTATCATTAATAGAAAATTCTCAAATCCAATAATGCGTGAATGAATAATTGCAATGTAACTTCACGCCGACCATATCTTTCCATGTGATAACTCTTGCATCACTGAAAACCCAAATTTTCTGTAAATATGTATTGCGAAATATCGAACACAATTTAAAACGATTGTCTCTTGTAATTATCATGATTAGTAGTACAGTCCATCAATATTGACTATGGTTTGACTATTGATTTTAGTCAAATAATCCATTGTCAAAGCCTTAAGTTTTCCATCAAGAAACACGGAAGAAAACATATCACCTTTTGACTGTTTCTCTTGGCATGTCTACGTATATGTGAGCTAACGGATGGGAGATCCAATATTCCGACCGTGTATGTTATTTCTAAACTGGCTGAATGATCATCAATCTATAATTAAGTTGTAATTGACTCCCTGTTTCCATGGTATATGTTTTCTGGAGCAATATATACAAAATCCAGGACTAATCTGCAATCAAGTAATCATTCCAGAAACCTTAGTAACGCGCCTCCATTGGCTTATTGCAGTGATGGAAATGTGCTCTCTTGCTCGTCGCTTAATTCGTGAGGGTTTTCTTGAAGAATTGCAAATGGGAATTCAGGAACTGAACTTTTATTTAAATACTATACCAAAGCACCTTCCTTTACAGGTAGCACTTTTTCAAATCAGGATATTTCCTTATACCTTATAAATTTTTCCGATTGTTTTGAATTTTTCCATCCACTTGTTCTATTTCGCTCCGAGAATTTATAAGTATTTATCGGATCTGAAATTCAAGTAGACACCTTCCTTTAATTTGGCTTCATTAAGTCTACAAAATTTGTCTTCTGAATTTGTCTTCACCGTTGGTATTACTATGCAATTAATGTAAATATAATAATTAGAGGAAGTAATATTTTAAACACGCGATACATCGGTAAAAACTACAAAATGTCACAATTTAAACAGTTCATCAAATTAAATATGAACATCACTAACACTATTCAAGGTAAACAGCTTAAATTCACTTTACATGTAAATGTAAACAGCTGTTTATTTAATTATTGTATACTTTTTAAACTTAGAGGTCTAGACGTCCTTCACAGGCTGTGACCAATGTTTTGGCTTGTATTAGGTTTATTTAAATATCAAATCCCAAAAATCAACCGGAGTCTGCCTTATATAAGGGGCAATAGACATTCCGTTTGCAGGAAATTTCCCCTCACTGGCTTATGTGGGTAATATATGCCATCTTCAGTCCTGATAGTGTTTAGGTCTTTCAGCGATTACTAACTTCTGACATGTCAGTCTGAACAAATTCCCGATGTGTCAGTTGTTGAACATGTAGATATACATATATATTGTTTCATTTGAATGTTATAACGAAGTTCGCAACATAGCTGTAACTGTTATAATATAAATTAAGCAATATAATAATGTTTAACGATTTGGACATAAGGCAATTCCATTTTTTCATAGAGGATGCTACTATGATGTAGTTATAAATACCATTTTATAATAGATGACAATAACCTATTCAACACCACATCTCACCTCAATATGCTATAACAACACTATTTATAATAGGAACCCAAATCTAATTAAATAATCCACACTCCTTAGTTTGCTTTATAAATGTTCCTTATAAACCAATGGTATTCTTCGGGATTTTAATAGCGAGTTAAATATTTATACTCGGAGACAAATGAGGATGTTATAATTTTATTTAACGTAGCCTGAAGTATGTAAGTAAATTTTATATAAGATTATACATTCTTACTAACCTGTGGATTTCGTACATGTTTAACGAAGAATCTGTCATCGCTGCTGTAGGTGGCAAGACCAACGGTGAGAAGGTGATAATCTTTCCGCCTGATCCAAGATACCTGCGAACCAAGATATTAACATTCATTGGTATTCTGTGTTCTCTTCATTTGCAATCAAAATTAATGTCCATACATTAGTATTCGTACTTACTGTAAGGTTTTAGTAAGATTAAATAAAAGTTCCTCGGTTTTTAATTAAAGAATCTGGTCTATTTTATGGACAATATTCCGCGCTTTGTGAGGGCGAACTTATTTTAAATCGTAGCTATTATTATGCGTATCGAGTTAACACTTATGGGGGTAAGTATGGAGGCTAAACCACTCCAGACTTAAATTCGTTCTTCTGAGAAAGAACGTAATTATCTGTTTTCTATTTTAGACACGTTCTTCTTATTGTCTGTAATTCGTGATTTTTAATTATTGACCACACGAACATTCTCCACTTTGAAATATAAAACATTTAATGTAGAATGCTGTGCACCCTACCTTCATATATGTGATTTAATGAACAATATTTCGTAGAAACCAGCTCCCATATATATTATTTCAGTATTTACGTGTGACGTAGCAGCATCACATACCTATACATGTTAAAGGTAAATAGTGAAATGCTCTTATAGCTCTACTCTACCGTAAACTCGTTTTATGATACATGCGTAAAGCATTACTTTCTTCCTAAAATCTTACATGTTGTGTCTTTCGATAGAAGTACTATTAATTAACTAACTCATTTGCACTATTCAACTCGTAGGTTCATGCCCGGTGTGGACGTAAACAATCCATATGCCCCTATATTTAGCTAATATTTTCCAATCATCTCCTGTATAATTTACCGCCTTAAAATCACAGTTAATGTTATTTTTACACCTCATTTGTGGCTTTCCCACTAGGCACATTCCCTCTGGTCTGGTTCTCCTACAAGGATTTTCAAAGCCTCACTTTCATTCCACATTCGTGCCATATATCTTCCCAACGCGACTACGATACTTAAATGTTCTTACTACATCTGCTTCCCATAAAAATCATGTAGCTCATTGTTATGCAGTATTCTCCACCCATGTGCATGTTTGAATTTCCTAGGTCCAAAAATTTTCCTAAGAACTTTATTCTCAAAGAGTGGTAATATTTTCTTCTTCCATAGAGTAAGAGTCCATATTTCACATCCATTAATGTAACTGAGAATATAAATGGTTTATGTAGACTATATATTCATTTTAATGTTTTGATAGAACTGAGGGTGATAAGAGAGAACTACCAGTATAAAATTAAAACTATGTTTATAATACCAGTATATTCGAAGGGAAACAAGAATATGTAATCTTACTCTAAGTGATAGACATTCATGTTCCTCAATCATACGTAAATATAATTCATTGTTGTTATAGAGTAGAGCATTTGTCTGTGATTACGAAGTAAGTATGTAGGAAAAGTAAATTTATAGGCCTAATATTTATTCAGAATAATTTCTAATAGGCCTAAATATAATTTTTTGAGGCCTACGTTTATCACAGAAACTTTACAGTACTGCCGATAAGAAATATTGAAATAATCGAAGTCTCACATCATCCGCATTGCGCATGCAACGTTTTTTCACATGACTACGCATACTTGAATACCTTAAATTCGCTACAAAAGCGACCAACAACAAATACACTACAAGCGGAATCGCTGTATCACAGTCACACATATACACAAACATATAATAGAATAACATACTTACAATATAAGAACTATTAAATAAAAACGTACTGCAAAGGCCGAACCTCATATTGCATTCTATTAATAACAAACACACACACGCGCGCGCACACACACACACACACACACACACACACACACACACACACATATATATATATATATATATATATATATATCTCCGACCATGGTTGCGCTGATTAGCTTATTTATTTAATACTCAAATTCAATATTTTGTGGTTAATGGAGTCTTCATCTCCACAACAGCTACGTGTTAATTTTTAACAGAGGCTTGTTAACAGCGCAGTAGCAGCCTAATAATAATTCCCATTCCGAATTATCTCATCTTGACTTTTTCGGTTTATAAGTCCGAAATATGTTACACATAAATCCGGATAGTGTTTACGGAAGTTCTGAAGAATATAATATGAATTTAAGAGAGGTACGCTATGCAAGGTGCGTTTACAACATTGCTATTAATTTGAATGTAAATGAGAATGTAAGAAATACACAACGAGTTATCAAATTTTCGATAACGTAAATGACTAATCCAAGAATCATGATATTCACTGAACTAAAGTAGTGTCCAGTTCAAATCCCGTGCTGTACATTTTTATTGAATAGGTTTCTAATCTTAAATCTGGAAAATAATATGTTTTTCTTCTACAATAAGCTATTCTTCTACATATTATATCAATCATATAACACAATTGCTATGAAAAGAGTATACATGAAACAGGAAAAATTCACTAGCAGAGAATGGTTAGTTTACTACCTGTAGAGGAAATATAGTAATATGACCTATAATGCCATCCTCATATGTAATTCAGTATGCTTAATGCAGGTTACGAAATTTAAAAAGACCTATGTGTAAGTAAATTGCATACACCAGAACATTTGTATATTAAGTATTATAGTAATGCATAACAAAAACGAAGAATAATTTTTCGTAAATACAATTACAAAAATATTGCTGGTAACAATGTGGCGACATAACGTAACAGGGAACAGTACCTCAATATAGAACACAAAGGTGTCTCTGGTTGGGAAATCACAATATGAGCATTATAAAGAAGGGTATCAGAACAGTTGATAAACAATCTTTAAGGTGCAATGGAAAACAGGTAGAGATGCTATTGCCATATGCTTGACACTTCGGTTTTCTTGTACATGTACTACTAAGGTTGTTATACTGCAATGTTGATCTGTATTACGGCTATCCAAAAGTCATAGGAAACAGCAAAACATTTGAAGTCAGTTTGCATGACCATCAACTTGCCAATAAACTAGATATCTCTACAGAAATTCCACTGATAACGATCTTAATATAGTGCCTCGAATAGCAGTTTCATGATGTGATTGCTTTCCATGAAATGCGCAAAATGTGCACTGGAATAGAACATTTCATAATAATAGAGATATAGAGCACATGTACTTGGTTGTTAGAAGTCAATGAATATTCTCGATTCTGATACGAGTAGTACATGTTCTTGATGTAGTTTTCTGAATAGGGCACCAAGACTAAGACAATTAATCATTGTAACATCAAATAAAAATAAGTGTGTTTATGTTCAGATTCCTTACACGGAAATACAAATTCTGGCATACTCCTTTTAACATATTCCCTTTTTCAGACAAGAAGCAAGACATTCTTGTACACATTTCAATAAATAAATATTTTTAATTACATATTTCAGTTATTATTGATGAAGATTTTTGGATGTAAATTTGTCTCTAGGAGATATTCACGATCATATTAAGATTTTATTTTATTAAGTAAGGAATAATCTTGTTCACGCTCAACGAGTAGTAATGGAGGAACAGGAACTGTAAATTGTGATATTGGCGTTTTTGAAGAGTTTAAGCTTTGAAAAACAGTTTTTTTATTTGTATTCACGTAGACTTTCACGGCCGGAGTCTCAAGACAACCCTTGAGGATGCCAGACGCAGTCTTTGGCGAAACGTCGGGGAACTACAAGCCTCACGACCACGGCCTACAGCCCTAAAATCTTCATCAACTTCATCATAATTTTTTTATTCTTTGTAGAGAAACCAACAATATTGACATAGCATGAACACAAACGGATCCGATCCTCGGGCCCCAGCTGTGCTCACAACAGCAACAGGGAGCGTCCCCGGGTGGCGGATAGGGGAACGGTCGGTGGTTTGCATTGCATTCCTCCCGGCTAGGTCCAGACTGGACCCGCGGGCCATTTGTGAGGTCGTCAGGACTCGAGCGGCCTCTCATACTACAGAGCTCGTGCTGCGCGTACTTCAGCAGCCAAATGCGTCCCCTCGGTGGCGTAGTGAGGAAAAGGTCGGTGGATCTGCTAATCAGTACTCCCTTCCAAGTCCGATGGACTCGCAGACCATAGGTCGGGTCAACAGGAGAACATGAGCGACCTGTTGTCAAAGCTCACATATCCTGGCCCACAGCGGGATCAGCGGGCTTTGGCGAAGTGGTGGGAGACTGGAGATCAGAAGCTATTTTCTCTTGGTTCAATGAACCCGATGACCGCCTGTGGGGGCACCATGGGCGATGAGTACCCGAGATGCTTACATTGCTCAGTGGGCTGGACTCACAGCAGCGACAAGACTAGGCCTAGTCTTGCGAACGGGCTGGTTGGGACAATACCGGGCGTAATGCTGGGATTTACCACCAGGTCAGTAAGCTCGGAAAAGGAGGAAGCGCGGTCTTTTGGGTGTGGGATTAGCACCGACTCCGTGACCGAGTGACCCAAGGACAATCTGTGAGGTCGTCAGGAGTTGAGCTATCTGACGTACTAATGCTCAGGCTGAACCCACTTCAGCAACAAAACTCATCCCCAGGTGGTGCACTGGGGGAAAGGTCTGTGGATCTGCTAGACAGTCTTCCCGGCTAAATCCAAGGGTCTCGTGAACCATTAATGGGGTCGGCAGAAGTTGAGCGCCTTGTCGTACTATTGCTCACCTGTTGGAGCTTGCGAGCTCCGTGCTGGACCGCAACTGCAACAGGGAACTGTGGGCACACCAGGGCACGGCCCACCACAGTTTCCTAAGTAAGTTTATTCCAGAGATTTTTCTATGTCTATTAGACATGAAAGTCTATACGTTCCAAGATAAAAATAGTCCCCGAACAACATCTGGTCAATATAATTACCCTTGTCACATTCAACGTGTTTAATACGAACATAACAGTGAATATTTTAAATGTTGGTAATGTCTGAGAGGCTTTAAGATTATAAAAATTATTGAAGGAAGCCCTCCATATAATTGTGTGGTCAGGTAGGAAAGAATAATTTACTTGTGATTATACGAAATAAATAATCAACGACGATACGCAATAAAATTAAAATGTACTACGTTTTTTAATGGAAATAATTTATGATATTTAAAATTCCATTCCAACCAGTGGTGTCCCTTCAATGTCAAGAAAACGTTGAGCACGTAAAATTATGTATACTTCAAACACGGAGATACAAAAAGAGTGAGAGAGAGAGAGAGAGAGAGAGAGAGAGAGAGAGAGAGAGAGTGTGAAACATAAAATCCGGTTCTGTCTTTCTGGGATTCCACTGAAAAATAAATTTACAGAAATTAAAGATCAATTAACCAATTATGTAAGTCGTTTATCCCGCTTTGTTTAAAAATGAAATATCACTAGTTAATACAGCATACCATCAAATCTTTAGAGGATGAAGAACACCTACAACACAATGATAACAACAAGCTGTTACTTTATGCTGTTGATGTATTATTAGGCGATAGCGGGGAGATATATTAGCCAATACACACACACTATTGAGTGACTCTAGGAAAATAGAACTGAAATTATACATACAAAAACCACATCTACGTAACACATAGAAATACATTAGATAATAAAAATGGATGTTAATGAATGACAAATGAGAGAATTTTTTAAGAACTCGCTAATTTCAAATATTAATGAAGAATATTTAAAACCTTGAATGAGGTTAGAAAGAAATACACTCAATTCTGGATATGCATGCTATTACCTAATTAGCCTATTACAGGAACTCTTGTCGCCCAAACTTCTCTTGAAGAACGTTAAACTGAAAATGTATAAACATATTATTCTCCAGGTATACGTATGCGAAACATAGAATCTTACTTTAAGGGAAGAGAAAATATAATGAGTAATTATAAATGAAGTTCTTAGGAAAATGTTTGGAATAAAGAGAAAAGAACAGACAGACGAATGTAGAAGTCTATATAACATTGAACTACATGATATTTATGGGAAACCAGACATAATAGGAAAACCTAAGTCTCGTGGACTGCAATGGTCAGGGCATGTAGTACGATTGGGGAATGAAGACGGGCTTGGAAACTACCTTGTAAGAAAACCATAGGGAAAATGTCGGTAGATAGGTTAAGAATTATGTGGGATAATAACATTAAAAACTATTTGAGGGAAATAGAATATTCAGGGGATGATAGGAAAACATTAGCTCAGGATAGGGATGCTGGCGCAGCCATGAACCTACAGGTTCGATACTGGCAGTAAGTTAATTAACATCAACACATTATTTCATACTTTATTTTCAGTTGTGGTTGAACATTTAAATACGCGAACAGATATTGCAAGCTCTGATGTGAATATAGTAAATTAAACATTTAGCCAATTAGCTATTTCACTGGTACCCAATCGAATGCGGAGGATCACGACTGCTCGCTTTAAACACATTCATCATGAGCTAATATTTTCCAATAATTTATTGTGTAATTCGCCGTCTTAAATCATTGTTAATATTATTCTTCCACCTCATTCTTCACCTTTCTATTCGATCTCTGATTCTCCTACAAGATGTTTGGATGTTTGTCTTTCATTTCGCATTCATGTCATATATCCCACCATCGCAGTCTATGAGACAAAACTGTTTTAATAAGTACTGGTTTTCCTATAAAAATCAGATAAGCCAGATTGGATTAACAGATGGGGTATCATATTACTTACAATTACGTACAAATAGCTAAGAAGTGTATTACAGGGTTGTTTCTGATCTCTTATAACAAGTGATTTTTAAGTTTTACCTTAAAAAATGCCGTGTCTCCACCATCGAGCATGCTCTAATTGATGGCTCTTCACCAGAGCTATCTTTCGGCATCGGAGTTTCCGCTGCGGAAGACTCTTACGCAGGAGAGCCATGTCTAGAAGTTCCCACTCCTCTTTATATGCTTTCCAGAGACCGTCTATTGTCCGAGGACGCCTGTTTCCCAGTGCCCTTTTGAAGAGTCCAAAACACAAAGTCCATCGGTGATGCATCAGGAGACTTCAATGGGATTGCTGAATGGAATAGCATTTATTTCAGTTTACTGTTCAATTTCTCCAGGAATGTCAGGGTTGAACCCGAAGTGTGATTGGAGGCCTTGTCTTGGTACACCCAGACTTTATTTTTGTCTGTGCCATAGAGAGCTGGGATTTCAGTAGGGTAAATTGGGGTGAGAACGTCTTCTTGGTAGTACTGGGAGTTGATTTTGGCCTTTTTAGCTATTCTACGAATGGTCAGTTTTTCATTGTAGCAATATCCCACGATGACTATAAATCCATTGGAGAAACTTTCTCTGCATTCGGCATACCACTTTTGAAATTTTTTTCACCCCTTTCTCTATAGTAAATAGCTCGGGGTTTGTTGCAGTCTCCTAGATAAACATATGCTTCATCAAGTGTGACCAAAAATTTCCATTTTTCTCCTGCCAGGTGCTTTTCATAGTTTCCTGCTGTTGGTGCGGCATTCGGCAATGTGACGTGGCAACAAGTTATGAACCCTGCTTTTGTGGCGCTTCTTACTTACTTACTTACTCACTGGCACTATCGAACCCGTAGGTTCATGGCCGCACGGACATAAGCTCTCCATACATCCCTATCCTGAGCTAATGTTTTCCAATCATTCCCTGTATAATCTACTTCCCTCAAATCATAGTTAATGTTGTTCTCCCACCTCATTCTTGGTCTACCAACTGGGCGTTTTCCTTCTGGCTTTCCTACGAGAAGTTTCCATGCACGTCTTTCATTCCCCATACGTGCAACATGTCCTGCCCATCGCAGTCTACGGGACTTAACTGTTCTTATTATATCTGGCTTCCTATAAACACCATGTAGTTCATTGTTATGTAGTCTTCTCCATTCACCTGTCTGTTCATCTCTCTTTGGTCCAAAAATTTTCCTAAGAACTTTATTCTCAAATACTCGTAATCTCCTTTCCTCTCTTAAAGTAAGAGTCCATGTTTCGCACCCATATAATATAACTGGTAGAACAATAGTTTTATATATTTTCAGCTTAACGGTTTTTGAAAGGAGTTGGGACATCAAAAGTCTCTGCAATGCATAATAGCATGCATTTCCAGAATTGAGCCTATGTTTAATTTCTTTGTGCATCTCATTCCTATTTGTGATTATTGTTCCTAGGTATTTGAATTCAGCCAATTCCTCAAAATTTCCCTCATTTTTCATTAGCTGTCCATTTCCATTATATAATGTATTTCTACGTGTGACCATATATTTAGTTTTACTGATATTAAATATATGGTACACGTAGAAATACATTATATAATGGAAATGGACAGCTTCTCCATGTTTAAATCATTGTTTATTATGGTGTTTACAGTTTTAAGGGATATTCCCAATCTGTTCGCAATCACCTTTTATGTGGCAGGGTTACCACCAGAGATAAGGGCCTTGACCTTCCTGATTACATCTGGTGTACGGGTAGTAGCAGGTCGTGGATTTGCCCGTTGTTTTCCTTTTGGAATTAATCCCAAGCGACCATTTCCCTTTTTATAATAGCACTGAGCTAATTCCACACTTTGACACCATAAAATTTACAGTTTTGAAAGCCTCAATAAGCACGGGAATTAAACATAATTAGCGTCGGAAATGGCAGTAATGTACCATTCCCAAAAACGGTCCATCTTTCTTAGTCATTGTAGTCATATAGAAAACGCGGCGTGCGAGTGTACAGAAAGCACCACACTGAAGACTTTGGGATCAACTCGCACGATCCTGTCCTGATGGACGGACACACAATAAGTCACAATCGATTTGGCAAATAGGTATCAGAGATCTGAAAAAACCCTCCGTAGTATCCAGGACTTCCATCCTATTTTGAACGACGTAATAGGTGATTTTCAATGTTGGTTTAGAAGAAAAGAATCGTTCTACAATTTAACAAATTTGAATACAAGATAGATTTTAGAAATTAAATCGGAATATAATCAAAGTGAACTATGTGTATACTTTTAAAAGCCTTACAACTCAATTAAGAGGGAAACGTTTTATAGTTTCCTTTTGGAGTTCGGCTTTCCTAAATAGTTAGATTTATTCATATGTATTTAAATGGTACAAAGAGCAGGGTGCGCGTAGGCAAAAAATTTTCATATACTTTTGAACTTGATACTGGGTAAAAACAAGGAGATGCACTATAACTTCTACTATTCAGTTTTGTACTAGATATGCCATCATATATTTAGAGGCATAGAGAAGGCCTACAAACTTAATGAGGTGGTATTTTTATTGTGGATATGTACTATTATTACGGTCATAGCAGACAAATACTAAGGGTCAACACGCACACTGTATTAAGTAACACTAAAGAATTGGAACTGGAAGTAATTATCAATAAAAATTCATAATTGACCACACATGAAACTACATTGTATAATGGAAACGGACGGTTAATAAAAAATGAGGAAAATTTTAGAGAATTGGCTGAATTAAAATACCTAAGAACAACTTATTGCAAAGGTAAATGAGGTTTGCAAAGAAATTAAACATAGGCTGAATTATGGAAATGCATTGCAGGAACTCTTTTTGTTCCAACATTTCTCATAAAACGTTAAACTTATAATATGCTAGCTAATAGCCAGCATGCGTTGCTACGCCTAAATGAATTAAATTTTTATGTTTATGTCTGTCTAGAGACTAAAAGGTAGCAGCCCTACCACTGGACTACTTAGCGTCGGGCCAGTAACCTGTCCTAAGGAACTTCAAAACTACTTTCAAGTCTCAACACGAAAAAAGCCAGAAGGAATTGAAATATGATGACCCACAGCAAAGAAATATGGTTAAAATAAAACGGCACAATGATATTGTAAGATATGTAACCTGGAATGTCCGAAGCATCCATGAAAAAGAAGAGGAACTAGACAGTATATTTAAAAATAGAAACATTGATATTGCAGTAACTACAGAAACTAAGAAGAAACTTAAAGGAACGAAAGAAACACAGAATTATGTACAAATATATAGCGGTGTCAACAGGAAACCCCATGGACAAGCTGGAGTAAAGATTTGGATTAATAAAACCATAAGAAATAAAATTCAACACTACACTTACTGGAATGAAAGTATATTAGAGCTTCGACTGAAAATAAATAGAGGTAATTTGACAGTTCTTGGTGTATATGCACCAGAGGAAGGCCGTGAAGAAGACAATGAAGAATTTTATAAAATATTACAAGAAATTTATAGCAAAATTAATAGAAATGATTACATTCTCATAATAGGAGATTTAAATGCCAGAGTGGGCAATGCTCAAGTCAACAATAATATTGGAACATTTGGCGAACCAACCAGCAATAGGAATGGGACAAGATTAACTGATTTTGCTATCTACAATGAACTGAGAATAACGAATACCTTTTACAATCATAGAAACATACATAAGTATACCTGGCATCGTCAGGACTCAAAATCAATAATTGATTATTTCATTGCAAATAATAAGATTTTTAAATTGTTTCTCGATGTCAGAGCCTACAGAGGATATGATATTGGTTCAGATCACTACCTAGTAGAAGCAACAATAAAATTTCCACCAAGATGGTTAATGAAGAAGAAACAACAACAGAGCATAGAACAAAAGTACAAGGTAAAATTATTTTATGATGACAGCATTAAATGGTTATATTCGAGAAGAATTCAGCAATATATGGCTACAACTCCAGAAAGTAATGATGTCGAAGAAGAATGGAAAAACATTAAAATGATAATTCAAAATGCAGCTAATGAAACTTTAGGAAAAGTAAATATACAACAAAGAAGAAATAGAACTCTAAAAATCTGGGATGATCAAATAAAACAATTGATTGAAGAAAAAAATACAGCTTATAAAAAATATTTGAACACAAAGAGAGTAGAAAATGAAATAGAATTCAAACGCTGTAGAGCTATTGTTAAGAGGGAAATAAGAAAGAGGCATAGGAAAACATGGTTAAATTTTGTTACACATTTAGAATCAGATTTGCATAAGCTCCAACCTAATGCCTTCAAAATATTAAAACATTTGAATAAAGATATTAAAGAATCTACCAAAATTAATTTCGGAGTAACAAAAGAAGATTTTTTTCAATTATTATAAAAGACTTTGGACTGACAATAGCTATGAAGATACAATTTTCCGAAATAATAATGAGACAGATTCCATAATATCATTGGAAGAATTGAACAATAGTTTAAAGAAATTAAAAAATGGGAAGGCAACTGGCACAGATGGCTTGAATTCTGAATTGTACAAATATGCAGGCAAAGAGTTCCATGAAAGACTGTTGTCCTTCTTTAATAATGTATTCAAAAATGCAGATATACCACAAGAATGGAAGACAAGCATTGTTTATACCCCTGTTCAAGAAAGGAGACAAGAGAAAAATGGACAACTATAGGGGAATCAGTTTGTTAAACACATGCTACAAAATTTATGCAGACATTTTAAATGGAAAATTGAAAAGTTTCACTTGAAAAATTCCTTATGGGAATGTCAAAATGGATTTAGGAAAGGACGATCTTGTATTGATTCAGCATTTTCTGTTAAACTATTGCTTAAAAAAAGAAGAGAATTCAACTTAGAAACACATTTTGCTTTCATAGATTTTGAAAAAGCATTCGACTCAGTCAAGAGATCAAAACTCTTAAATATATTGGAAGACAGAAATATACCAAATTTACTTCGGCAGAACATACAAAATATTTACAAAGACAACACCATAAAGATTAAATTAAATAACAGATTTTCTGAAGAAGGAATTATAAATCGTGGTGTGAGACAAGGCTGCCCCCTATCCCCAACACTCTTTGCAATTTATATCAATGAAGTAATATGTTGCTGGAACAAAACATATAAATTTGGAATAAGAATATCAGAAAATAGAAAATTAAACACCCTATTGTTTGCAGATGACCAAATAATAATAGCAAATTCCGAAGATAATCTACAGAAAGGTCTGTATGAACTTAACAAAATTACAGAAGAATATGGATTAAAGATATCTACAGAAAAACAAAAATTATGGCATTTCAAGGTGTAGATCCTGTCAGAAGTAAAATTGTACTGGACAATAAAATTTTGGAGCAGGTGAATAATTTTACATATCTAGGATGCAATATCTCATATGAAGAAGAAAAGGATGTAAATGCAAAAATATCTAAATTTTTAAGAATTTTAGGGTTAATAAATTCTATCTTCAAGCCACAGTTAGTCCAAAAGCATTCAAGACTGAAAGCGTATAAAACACTGGCTCTTCCAACTCTTTTGTATGGTAGCGAAGTATGGACGTTGAAACAGAAGGATATACAGAGACTTAGATCTGCTGAAATGAGATATCTTCGGAGGACTGCAGGATACACACTACTAGATCACAAAAAAATGAAGACATCTTAGAAGAATTACACATGGAATCTTTAGAAAACAAAATTTCTGATTATAAGTCAAGATGGATGCAACATATTCATCGAATGGAAGATCACAGAATACCCAAACAAATGTTAAGATATCAACCTGCAGGAAGAAGAAGACCAGGACGTCCACTCAAAAGACTTCTGGATGGTGTTTCTCTTGAGGCCGAAACAGGTCAACAAATGGCCTAAATTCGTGAATGTACTATGATGATGATGATGATGTTTAGTTGAATAAGTGTAAAGAAAAATAATTATAAATTTATTTATTTTTAGATACCCGTCTTGATTACCTAGCGTTATCCGGGATCTACTTATCCAGATCCTCTTGGTATAAATGAACTGAAAAAAAAATACCTATTGAGATTTATCTGTAAAAGAACGCTGTGCGCTGCTATACTTCACCGGGAATCTAGTCATCCAGATATTCTTGGCATCAATTAGAAGATAGATAAAAATGGTTATTGAGAGTTATAGACATATGCTGTCGTGGACATTTTTTAAATTTTTTTCAGACATTTAATTCTGTGTACATTAATATGGTATACATTATTTGTTATGGTTTGGGCAGCGTATGCCAGTTAAGAGTCCACAATGTTCCGCAAAAACACTTTTTCCTGTAAATGGTGATAATTAAAGGTGAAGGGATTGAGTATTATAACTCTATTTTAGCCTTAAAGATTCTCGGGAAACACTTGAACATTTTGCAAGAAAGCCCCAAGGCATTATATATTCTCCATTATTACTAGATGTGGCGAGAATTCGGTCTGTACTGCCATCTAGTAGCTGACTGTAACAGTAAGCAAATTAAAAGAATATTTTTACTTTATAGCAGTGACGCTTTATCGATGTTGTAATTATTTTTTTTACATTGAGCAATGCAAGCTTGCATTGCTCAATGTTAACAATTTAATTATAACACATATATATATATATATATATAATATATATATATAATATATATGTGTGTGTGTATGTATGTGTGTGTGTGTGTGTGTGTGTGTGTGTGTGTGTGTGTGTGTGTGGTAGGTCATGCACAGATAATATATTTTGCATAACACAAATGAAAAAGAGCTACTACCAGAGTTATACATTTGCTTTTTGTCGATTTAACCAAGGTATGTGGTAGTATTCCTCAAATATGTTATGGGAAACTTAGACAATTCTAACCTTACCGAAAAATTAATAGAAGCTATATAAGCATTTTACAAAGGATCTTTTTCGAAATTAAAATTTGGAAATCATAAATATAACAGAGGGATTTACTATTACAAAAGTTTAAGGCAGGGTTGCAGTTTATATCCAACTCTATTCAAAATTTATCTCGAAAGAGTACTAAAAGACTGGAGGAAAAAATGTCAAAAAATGGGCATACCAATCCAAAATACACATTTATATTCACTAAATTTTGCAGATGACCAAGTATTAATAGCACAAGACCACGATGGCTTAGAATATATGGCTAAAAAACTAAAAGAAGAATATGAAAAATGGGGACTATATATAAACATTGAGAAAACTAAATATCTGTGTATAGGAGAAGAAATGGAAAATATAGATTTCAACAATGGAGAAGAACTAAAACCTAGTATTGAATGCACTTATTTAGGAACAAAATTATGCCATTTAGGCAATAACACAGTGTAAATTAGAAATTGAATCGCTTAAACAAAACAAGCAATAAATGCTTTAAACTTTGTTTGGTGGAGCAAAAATATTTCAAAAAATAGAAAATTACAAATATATCAAACCATAATTCAGAGCATTTTAACATATGGTGCTGAAGTCTGACAAACATTCCTTCCAGGGAAACGGAAATAATTTTAAGTACCGAAATGGATGTTTTAAGAAGGTGAGCTGGAAAATCTAGAATGGATAGAATACGAAATAAAGAAATAAGGAAAATTATGGGTGTACACGAGGAGCCGGACATCATAGACATTATAGAAAAGAAAAGATTATGGTGGTATGGTCATGTCAAAATAATGCCAGAGCAAAAATTGCCTAAAATAGAAATGGAAAGGAGGAAGAGAGGAAGACCAAAGAAAACTTGGATAGAAGGGGTACAAGCAGCTATGAATATTAGGGGATTGGAGGAAGGTCAATGGATGGGCTGAGAGGAATGGCGTTTGGTTTCCGGAAGACGGCGCACAATGTACTATTTTAACAATCTAGGGGGATTTAATTCAAAATTTCAAGGTTAATTATTAAAAGTGATATTTTGTAATTTAAATGTAAACAAACCTGTTAGCATATATGTGTAATTATTTTGTTCCTAGGCATGCGCAGGGACTCATAAATGAGGTCTTATTGAGTAGGTTGATCAATAGAGCTGATTTGTGTAGAGAATAAAGTCGGTTTACATGATATTGTGATATTTATGTTTAGTTTAGGGTTCTGTAAGTTACGTAAGATACGTTTCATCTGTTTTGATTTACAAGAATGTTAATATGAGACAAGACTTTTAACTGTGTTCCAATTTAAGTTTATTAACCAGATATTTTAGACTAGAACTTTTTATATGGACGCATATGGCCTTCTAATTGTATTATTTTTATTTATTGACATCCCGTCTGTTGGAAACAGAAGCGGAAAATAGCGTTCATCTGCGTTTCTTTAGCTTATTCTTCTTAGTTTCACAAAGGATCCCCTTATTTCTCGGCGCGCAATTTTCGAAGTTTGGTCCGGAAATAATAAAAGGGTACGTTGTGATGCAGTGTATGAATTTGTGTTTAAACAAATTAAGCATGTGCCAGTCTCTGATGTCGTTATTAAGAATTTAAAGTCCTACATGAGAAGTGTGTGTCAGCAAATTGAAGTAAGATGGAACAAAAATGTTATCGTCATCGTGGCAGATTACTGGAAAATTATTCAGACTGGCTACAAGAAAATATTAATTTTCCTGTGACCGATTGTCAATCTGTCTTCTACTTCTATAGATCAACCGCCTTCTAGTTCTTGTAGGCCATCAAAATCATTCGAAGAATATTGTGAAACGACGAAAAGACGGAAGCTTCGAGAATTCGTTCGGTCAACAAACCTAGAAGAAATATCTACTGCTGCTGAAATGAAGGAGGAAGAAAAAGGCTCTACTTCAGTAGTCAAATAATTATATAATAGTCAAATAATGATATTATGTGCAAAATAATGAGAATGAAAATTTCATAGCATTTTTCTGTAAAAAATGGAAAAGCAATTGCGTTTTTTTTGTTTTAATTTATATATTAATGACAATATAGAAATCATAATATACTTTCTAATAAATAGAATACCTGTTTTTAAAATAATGAAATTAAAAACACTTAATAAATTTATATGTTTTTAGAAATATAGGATCATTTGTATTTTCTTATATTTGTAAAATGATAAATTATGGATTTTGTAAAAAAAATATTATTTGAGAATTTTTAATTTGAAAAATAATGATAAACAATTCATAATAATTATATATTTTGTGTATGAACTAAAATACCATTTGGCTTCATAATATGTGAAATGTTTATATTAAAAACATATAATATGCGCATGCGATTTTTTCAATTGTAAAATAGCGATAAATTAAAAATATTTGTTTTTTTTAGGAAATTCATTATATTTTTATTTTATAATATGTAAATCAATGATATATTATTCAAAATAATAAATTTAATGTTTTGATAAGAAATATAAAATAATTTGTGTTCATTAATTATGTTAAATATTGGGTATAAAATAATACATAACAAAAATTATTTTTATGGAAAATATTAGTAGGAATAATTGAAATTGTTAAGAGCGTTATCCAAATAATGTTACAAGTGGCATAGAAAACAATTATGACTGAAACATAGTAAAACAAAAGAAAACTGAAGAAACATAATAAATATATTATAACAAAAGAAAGGAAGCAAAGAAAATTGTTAGGAAATCCCACCAAGACAGTTGGAATCGATATGTATCTAATCTAGAACATGATCTACATGGACGACAATGGACTGCTTATAGAACAATTAAATATTTAAATAAATCAGAAAAAGAAGCTGCATATATACCTACATCAATATCAGAACAACATTGGATAGAATATTTCAGAGACCTGTGGTACAACGAGAATGAAAACGAAGAAGAACCAAAATGTGAGAATTTGAAAGTAGATAAAATACAAATGGAAGAACTGTAAGAATCGCTCAAATTAACAAATAATAGAAAAGCTAGCGGACCAGATGACATCAATTCAGAACTAATTAAATATGCAGATATATTCTTTAAATTAAGATTCTTGAATTTTCTTAATATGTGTTGGGATAATCATAATATACCAGCAACATGGAGGCAAGGTATAGTAAAACCAATTTACTAGAAAGGAGAAGAAACCAACCATCTAATTATAGAGGCATTACCCTCCTAAATAGTGGATATAAAATCTATGCTAGAATAATAGCAAAACGAATACAACGAATTACTGAAGTAACACTAGCAGAAGAACAAAACGGGTTCCGAAAAGGAAGATCTTGTACCGAAGGAGTATTTGCCCTGAATCAGATAATAAACAAAAGAAAAGAAAAAAACCTAGAAACGCATTTGTTATTTATAGACTTAGATAAGGCATTTGATCGAGTAAACAGGGAAATATTGTGGAATATCCTAAAAGAAAAAGGCTTCCCTATTCAGATTATAGAAACTGTTAAGAGCTTGTACTATGGAACAAATATTTGTATTGACCCACAGCTGACTAAAAATAAGACATTTTTTCAAATAAACCAAGGAGTACGACAAGGGTGTTCACTCTCACCTATATTATTTAATATTTATATGGACGATATCCTAAAAGAATGGAAGAAGGTTTTAACTAATGAAGGAATATTAATCGATAATAAAGATAAAATAAATGCTTTATTATTCGCTGACGATGTTGTACTTTTAGCAGAATCTGAAAATGAGCTCCAAATGTTAGCATATAAATTTAAATTAATACCCAATAAATATAATTGTAAAATATAAATAAATAAGTCAAAAGTAATGGCATTTATTGGTAAATATGGAATTAGATCAAACATTGTACTGGATAACAAACTAATACAACAAATATCATATTTCCAATATTTAGGATTTGATATAACTTATAGAGAAAATAAAGATATAGAAAATAAAGTAAATAAATTCCAGGCTATTTGTGGAACCATAAAAAGTACCTTAGGTCGGAAAACAAGGAAAGATACGAAACTTAAATTATATAAGACAATGGCTGTTCCTTTGTTGTTGTATGGAAGTGAAAATTGGATAATGAAATCAAGGGATAAAAGCAGGATACAGACTGCGGAAGTGCTGTTTTTACGTAATGTGAAAGGATGCACAAGAGCGGAAAGAATAAGGAATGAAACTATACGAGAAGAATTAAATATATATAAAATTGAATATAAAATCAGCGAAAATAATAAGAAATGGACAGAACACTTAATGAGAATGAACAACGAAAGAATACCAAAAAGAACCTTCCTGTATAATCCCAGAGGAACAAGAGATGTTGGCCGACCATGTAGAAGATGGACTCCACTTTTAACTTCGCCAGAACAGGCTGCATAGCCTAAACCTTGTAGTAGAAGAAGAATAAAACATACTAAAATTATCAAGCCAAGAATTAAATCCCCCTAGAATTGTCAAATATCACACTGTGCGGCGGCAGCTGCCATGATACCGGATGATGATGATATATAGGCCTATATGTATATGTATATATATATATATATATATATATATATAAACGTATACGTTTTCGTGAGTTTTCCGCCATGGATTCAAGGTCGGTCGTTGATATTAGTTTTTAGAGGTAATTGGGTGGGTAGAATGTCTGTAAAGACAACATTATAATGATATAATTCTGATTTTGGAGTCGTTTCCAAACCACAAAATACATTTTTTGTACAACCATTAGAAAATTTAGTCCTTTCAAATTATATGTTTTCCGCACCGTAGCCGAGCATTACAAAGCAGAATGCCTTGGCGGAAAGTAAAGGGATAACCGGTGTTTTGACTTCTCTTAGGGGAACAAATTTTGTCATGAAATTAGAACAATTTGGCACCGGTGCTCTCCAAGCATCGTCTGTAATATGGATATCTAAAACAAATAGCGATTCCATGTAGACGTAACCAGCTATAACAGCTGGGGTCCTGACTTTCCCAGCACATCTCACTCCCAACTGGCTGGAAGATTGACCACCGTTATAAATGATACATGAGGTTGTGAGGTCAGCAGGTGTCTAATGGAGCAATGGGTATGTAGGTCTCTTTCGCCATGGAGTAGGAGTTGAGAGAATAGTAGTTTGATTTATTATTGACAAGAATACACTTTGTTGTAAAGTAATGAGGTAGTATCTGTTAAGCAAAATAAACAGGAAGGAAAATCAATTCCGATGTGACTTGTTAATATATTAGAATAATTACTCTGCCATTCATCTTGAAGGACATTTAGTTATTATCAGATAAATGGCTTCAGGGTTCGCCATTCCCTGAATATTGATCTATAATGGAGTGGTTAATACGGTACACCACCAACAAGACCTCCAGCCATTCAATAAACTTCACATAGTCTCAAGATATAACCGAAAACTCTGGACAAGTTCGGCGAACCGCTACAAACTCTAACGAACTTCCTGTATCAGCAGTCATTCTCAATGATTATGTTTTCACTACCAGTACTCTATCAAACCAATACCTGTTTTTTTATTTTTTTTTGCCTAAACTTCGTTTGTTGAAATCAAAAGGTTAATTGCTAATTATCCTCTTTGTATCATTAATTGGTTTGTCGTTGTGACGTGATCATTGGCCATGTTCGATTCTTGGCGAGGTGTGTAATTTATCCTTAGTTTTTAGTTTGTTTTATTTATTATACACTACCTTTGGCCGTGAAACTGGCATAGTGTTACCTACAGATCAAGAAATGTTGACCGCTGTAAACTTGTCTAATACGTGGCTCAGAGTTTCTGGTCTCCGGCTAGAGGTTACCGGCTTTGAATATTGGCTCATAAGTTCCATGGGGATATAATTCCTTAAAAATAAGATAAATAAAGTAAAAAGTAAGAGGATGATGGCAGATAGATAGAGAAGAAAAGTATAGTAGAAAATACGTTTATCTGTTCAGTTAGAAGAACCTTATATTAAAATGTCGTATAATAGGCGTTGTTTTATTTTTTATGACTGTCCTCTTTTTCGTTAGAATAAGGTCAGTTTAAATTTTGTCCAGATGACAAAAATGTCACTATTAAAGTATTTTAATTTCATATATAAAAATGAAATAGACTTGGTGAAAGCTATATATATATATATATATATTATTCCAACAGTAACAAAAAAGTCTCATGCGCCATGTGAGATTCTCATATTTCAAAAACATAATATGGATTGGCGAAATAATTAACTCATAGCCGCGCGTCATAGCCTCTCAACACATTCCTATCTGAGCTAATATTTTTCAATCATCCCCTGTTTCCCTCTGGTTTTCCTACTACAATCTTTCATGTCTCTCTTTCATTCACATTCGTGTCACATGTACTACCCAACGCAGTCCTCGATATTTAACTTTTCATATTAGGCCTTATATCCTGTTTCCTATAAAAATCGTGTAGTTCACATTTCCCTTGCCTGATCATTTCTCTTCGGTTCAAAAGTTATCTTGAGAACTTCATTTTTAAATACACGTAATATATTCTCCTCCCTTAAAGTACATACATATATAAGGACTTCATTAAACTAAAAGTAAGATACATACAGTGTTATTTAAAAATATGAATCGCACGGGCAGTAAGCCGTACGTGCTGATGACAGTACGTTACAATAAGTTTATGTTAAAAAAACACAATAATATTACAATTAGATATCAATACAATTACATTATACATTACCTTATTTGTGTAGAATTATTAAGAATTAATGGTATTGCAATTTGTTAACATATTTATTTATTCCTGAATAAGTGTTGTTCTTATTTTCCGCGTTTTGTCCAGAAATCTACCCAAGTTTATCCAATTTTCTGGGTTTACCAGTAACTCGTAGCATGCCAATCTTTCAAGATTTAAATTTAGAAATCTTTCCAGTAATAACTGATGCCTCCAATATTCTAAATCGTTACATTTTCCTAATATATCTATCTCGTCTTCAATGCTTCCCGCACATTGGACATATTCGCATATCGTGATTGTCGCTCATTTTTAAAAATGTCCATGCCCCTAACATGAACCAAAAAAGCCCTGATCTCTATTTAAATCTTAGATTGAGTATATAAGATTATTTTCCTCAAACTTTTTTAAGGTCTCTTGGTAAAAACAGTGATCGTTTTCCCGCAAATTCGGCCAAAATATTTTGTCGGTTTATATCTAAGTACCTCCTTATTTTTCGTCACACATTTTTGCGATTTTCAGTCCCTTTTTCCCATTCCCAACCCATCCGAGTCTTTTGGAGTTCTCTCAAACCTTAAAGTAAGAGTCCATGTTTCGCGTTCATATAATATAACTAAGAGAATAATAGTTCAATAAATTTTCAGTTTAACGTTCATTGAGAGAAGTTGGAACGACAACAGTCTCTGTAATGCATAATAGCACTCATTTCCAGAATTGAGCCTATGTTTAATTTTATTGTGATTAACATTCCTATTTGTAATTATCGTTCATAGGTATTTGAATTCAGCCACTTCTTCAAAATTTCCTTCATGTTTCATTAACTGTCCATTTCCACAATATTCCTATCCGTGGACATATAATTAGTTTTACTAATGTTACTTCCAGTCCCAATTTCCTAGTGTTATTCAATGGAGTGCGCGTGTTGGCCCTTAGTAATTCTTCATTTTAACCTAAATACATCATCCGCATAGAATGACAGCTTATTATTACCATAGATTTGTAGGCCTTCTTCATCCTCTAAAGATTTGATGACATGTGCTAGTACAAAATTTAATACTGACGAGATAGAGAATCTCCTTGCTTTAGCCCATTGTCAATTAAAGAAAGTATCCGAAAACTAATTTTCCACACGCATCCTACTGCTTGTGCCATATAGATACATTCGAATAAGTCTAAATAACTATTTTAAGAATTCCAAACTCCAGCAGGCTACTCTATATCTTCTAATCCTTAATTGAATCGTATGCTTTTTTTGAATTCCACATATAGTTAATGCATAATATTACAGCCCCATGTCTTTTCTAAAATCTGCTGATATTAAAAATTTGATGTTTTGTGGACTGGTTTCTTCTAAATCCACATTGATGATCTCCCAGAGTATCATTAATATACAAATTAAGTCTGTTAACTAATACATGTTTTAGAATTTTGTGCGAATTAGTATGAAATAAGATGCAATCAGTTTTTCCTACTTTCTTATAGATTGGTATGATAATCGATTTTTTTATAATTTGTAAGAGTCTCTTTTCCCCAAATCGTATTGAGGAACTGACGTACATTGGCCATCAATTTTTCTCCATTGATTTTATCAGTTCTGGTGAGATCCCATCTGAATTTGACACTTAATATATTTTAAATTTTTGTATCGCTATTTATCATCTTATGCTCTTGATCTGTGACTAACATTTCTGCTGTCTGTAAATCAACCTCTTCAATATCATGTTCTGCATGCACATTTAATAGCTTATTAAAATAAATATTCCATCTATTTATTACACTAATGGATTGTGCAATCTTATCCTCATTTCGTTCCTAATAATATTCATTCTAGCCTCAAAACCTTTCATTTCTACTCCAATTCCCTGATATAATTATTTGATGTATCTATTTTTTGCATTCACTTCAAGATCATTAATCTTCTCTCTCAAATATTCCTCTTTTTCACACTTTATATTAGCTTGACCTGTACCTATCTAGAAAACGGAATCTTTCAACACGATTTTCACCCACTTAAAAAAATTGGACCCACTCGAAACTTTGTATACTTGTAAAGGGCCACGCAAAAATTTCATAAATAATATAAATATATAATAGATAATATATAATATATAATGTACAATGTATAATGTATGATGTATAATATAATGTATAATATATAATAGGTTGCGGACTTATGGATTTTTTGCTCCATCGTTGTAAGAAATAAATATTATATCCTCTGGTAGCTCAGTTGGTAGATTGATGGACTGTAGTGGTATATAATTTCAGTAATCCTTAGATCGCTGGTTCAAATCCGGCCTGGAGGATTCTTTATAATATATTATAATAATGATAGATAAAAATAATTTTAAAAAAGTATTATTATATTCGTGCCTAGACACTAAAAACATCGTAAGCAATTAAAGTTTCATGGGATTCCGGTTCATGACAATCAATTAAACTAAAAATAAAAAAATAAATACATAATAGTTTAAAAAAACCAAAACAACACGCTTTATTAGAAAACCAAACTAAAATAAAAAAAATAAAAAATAGTTTTAAAAAAGTAAAACAACACACTTTATTAGAAAACCGAACCAAAAATTTAAAAATAATTTTAATTTCCAACACGCTTGGGATAAAATTAAAGTGGTCAAGAAAAAAATCATTTCCAACACATCTAGAATAAAACTAGAGTTATCTACAAAAAAATAGTTTAACTATCAAACGCATGTGGTGCTTTTTATGGTTTTTACGTTTTCTTCTTAGACACTTTACTTTTACTAAAATCTGTTTATTATCAAATATATTAATTGGTAAAGAGCACCCAACGCTTTTGATGGTAAAATTATTTTTTGTAGATAAGTCTAGTTTATTCTAGATGTGTTGGATATGATTTTTTTGTTGACCACTATAATTTTATCGCAAGTGTGTTGGAAATTGAAATTATTTTTAATTTTTTAGGTCGGTTTTCTAATAAAGCGTGTTGTTTTAGTTTTTTAAGCAATTATTTATTACTCTTTAATAATCCAGTGGTTTTCTGTGTGATGTTAACCATTGTTTTAAATTTACTTCATTTGGCTCATGTAACCATTTCATTTTTGCTAGCTTTCTTTTCTTACAATGCCAGCACATTCCTCGTCAAACTATGGCTTCTCATGCCACTTTTTTAAATAACCTACACTTCCTAAAGCTAGTGGTATCTCTTATAGCCACCCATTCTTTATTTATACGTTTCTTGTTGTGTTACCACATTCTCAACTGAATATTCCAGTATTTCAAATCTATTTGCAATTTGTATCTGGTATTTTTGCCGCAGTTCATCAACACTCAACTTTTTAAATTCAAGTTTTTCAGAATCATCTTTCACTTTTGTTCCTCTCATAAGCGATGACCGTTCATTTCTAACTAGATGATGATTCCATTGTAGTCCATCTCTCTGACAGATCTAATATCGAATATACTATTGTGTCAGCGTTTGTCCACTAATGCATGGCCTACTTGGTTCCGGGATTATGAAGTGGAAGAGAAAATATTACGGTCCTAACTCCATCTGATAAAATAAGTAAATAAAAGTAAAAACCGTGATTAAATTTCGTTGATAATAAGTAAATGTCCTTCAAGATGAATGCCAGAGTAAGATTATCCAATTTTATTAACAACAGCAATTGTGATGACGTACCTTATTAAATCACAACATGATTATTAAAAATATGTTGGTGAGGAACCTATACAATGTACTGAAAATGGAGGAAACCTCAAGAGGATCAGTAGTTGCAAGGTATAAAAAAATAAAAGTAGCAACAGAATAAATTAGTGTAAGAAGGTGAATATGATAATTGTTGGAGAGCTTAGATCCATGAGAAGGAAACGGTATGTTAGACTCCAAACTTTAGAGCATTATGCTGATATTTGTCTATCCTTCAATTAACGCTTATGAGATAGTTTACTGTTTATTTATCCATAATTTTGAAGGAGGATAAAATGAAGACGAAACTATGTTAAGAATCGATGATAATGGAATATTTGTTTAAATAGTTGAAAGTTGATACTAGTAAAATTCATGGTGATTTTCCGTTGAGGTATTAGTTCACAGTAATATAATGTACGGTTAAAAACTATGATATAGTTACCTTGTAGGTCCGTCTCCTCAACTTAAGATATTTTGAAACTCTGTAGGCCTTTCGGGACTAGTCCCATCATCAGCAGAATGCATTAGGTCCGTTCTAGTTGACCCTTGTTGAAGCACTGACTTGGTTGTGAGAATTTTGTACAGAGGATTGTGTGGATTAGGTGTGTATTCATTGAGAATCAGGTTATTGTTGATTTCTCTTAGGATTGCGATTTCCTCCAGGATTTTTATTCTCGTTGGACTGTTTTCTCTATGTACTATTGTGAGGGTGTTATCGATGTTATGCATATGGTGTCCAGCTTGAATTACATGTTTTGCGTAACTTGATTTTCCTCCATTGTAAATGAATATTAATATATCCTACAGAACTGACACCAAATTAAACAATTTTATAAACAACAATATCGAAGAAATAGATGAATTCGACAATAAAGGCATCTACAAATTAACATGTACAGACTGCAAATAAATTCTACATTGTGAAGACTAACAGAAGCTTCAACATTAGATTCAAGGAACATTTCAGAGATTTCATTTACAATGGAGGAAAATCAAGTTACGCAAAACATGTAATTCAAGCTGGACACCATATGCATAACATCGATAACACCCTCACAATAGTACATAGAGAAAACAGTCCAACGAGAATAAATATACTGGAGGAAATCGCAATCATAAGAGAAATCAACAACAACCTGATTCTCAATGAATACACACCTAATCCACACAATCCTCTGTACAAAATTCTCACAACCAAGTCAGTGCTTCAACAAGGGTCAACAAGAACGGACCTAATGAATTCTGCCGATGATGCGACTAGTCCCGAAAGGCCTACAGAGTTTAAAAGAACTTAAGTTGAGGAGACGGACCTACAAGGTAACTATATTATAGTTTTTAACCGTACATTATATTAGTTGAAAGTTGTTAACCCGGATAAGGGATATTATAATTAATTAGTAGTGAATGAAAATTATTTACGGAGAATAAAGTTACTAGCTGGAGATTGGTGTGTAAAAACAGACAATATAATTCAGAATACGTAGAAGGAGAAAATGGCATTTTATTTAACGATCCACATCAACAGATGAACTGATCCCGGCCGGGTTTGAATCTGAGACTCACGGAACCAGAAGGAAGGAAATTAAGCCCTAGTCCTACGAGGCTCATACTTGTATACAGTCTAATAAACTTTATTGCTACATTAGTTTATATTTAAATGTATGCGTCTCTACATTAGTCTAATGATTCGTGGAACATGAAGGAATAGGCCTACATTAGTGCGATATGGATCACTTTTCAATACAAACGTTCACGTAGCACTGATATTCACATAACAATTATATCAACATACTATTTTAGGACAGAAAGCAAACGTTTAGAGTTTATGCTTTTATTAGAGTATTATATCAAGTAGTTAGGACGGGCTTTGTGACAAATTTTGAACATTTTATAAACACTCAATATAACTGAGATGAGAAATGAGAGGCAATTGTTCTTGTTTATAAACTAGTATCGTCACAATCCATCCCACCATCGTAGTTTAACCTCTCAACATATAGGTACTTGCACGTGTCGTTACACTTGCGCGGCCTGTTTTAACTATAGATCATACACATACTTGTTTAGCCACACAAGGACATGAAGGACCTATCGAATGAGTGATCAGCTCAATTACAGGATCTCCTCCGATACAACACAATAAACTAATATTATAAATAAGCATCAATTCTTCTATTAGAATAATTTTGTTAACAGTTATTAATATAATCTGCACCCTACTCCCAAAACTAAATTTATGGCAGAGCCAGGAATAGATGTAAGTGCCTGTATGATGATAATAGGAGAGTTACACCATAAAGCCGATCTAATCAACCTTTAAACACGGTGGTGTCCACAAATATAGTATCATACTTTAAACTACTTCTACGTCGCTTTGGATAATCGTATCTAAATTAAATTGGTGACAATCAAAAGAGAAACTCAAAACATTTTTGCTGTACTTCACAGGCATTGAATGGCGTACCCTGGAGTAACGCTACAGACATCGCTGTCTGCTAAATATCCAACAATGAACCCATATCGATCACAAAAAGCATGATTAAATTTATTTTAGTTTATGTATTGTTGTCCATTATTCTTCATTGTTGGCATTGTTAACATACACAAAACATTTTGAGTTTTCTTTTGATTGTCACCAATATCATTTAGGTACGATTATCCAAAGCGACGTAGTAGTAGTTTGAAGTATGATACTAGATTTGTGGACACGTTGTACTGTATAAACTATCTAAATCCGAAACATTTTTACATGTTACCACATTTGTATGAATATAATACCGTATAGTTGTTATATGAAGCTATTTACTACAAGGGAGGTCGTATATTTTTCGACTTAAACTTTGTTATATTGGGGATATGTGTAGATTTTTTTTTAAAGTTGCACATGTCCAAAGGAAAAGGCAGTAATGGTTGATTATGATAGAACTCTTCATTATTTAACACAAATGAACATTTCCCATTGAAATCAGTGTGTGAAAGTAGTAGTTCACATAAGAAATTAAAATAAACAGTTAATGATGATTGATAAGTTTTTGGCTTCTATTTAAATATTTAATTAAGTGTGCATGTTTAGTTTCGAAAAAAAACTCTTCACGCATAGTATTGGTTTGTAGTGTTCATGCATCGATGTAAAAAATATATATGTAAATAAATTAACATTCTGTGTAAAATCCTGTAAATGAGAATTTGACCGTTTCAGAAATATTTACACGAATAAAATACGTATATTGTAGCAGGGAGTCATATACAGAGAGGATCTCCGGACCTACGGCTGGGCTAGCGGGAAAAGCGCACATGGCCGCTGAGTCCGCGTCACGCGGCAGAGCAACTGCACGTATCTTTTCCTTGTTTATTGCATGACCAAGAAAATAGCAAAAATATGTTATATACCGTATGACAGGAGATGTTGAAAATGTTCTTCTCCTACTTACACATGTTTCGTCATCTTGCTAGGAAACCCTCATTCACAAGCATTAGTTGCTGTTCTGTTATTGCGTTTATTTCTATCCTGATATACTTAATATTTCAGATCGTCTAATGTGTGGGTGTTCATGCATACACTTTATTTTTGTAGTATCCCCACAAATGAAAATCGCAAACAGTTAAATCTGGAGACCGTGATGATCACAAGCTCGCACTAATAAGTCTAAGTTCAAAAATTTCACTAATTAATTTTAACGAGTTGTCAGCTATGTGTGCAGTTGTAGAGTCTTGCTGGATATATCCATTTCGACAGTCAATATCAGTCAGTTCTTCAAAAAACGATTTTAGTGTGTCATCTCTGTATTTTTGTGCATCGATTTTGTTATTAAAAAAATGTCCTATAATTCTGTAACCATTCATTTCACACCATACTCCTATCCGTTCGTCATGTAGAGGAATTTTATGGAAGCGTTGGGGTTTTCTGACTCCAATACCTGTTATTTTGCCACGAAACATACTCAGTTAAATGGAACGGGCTTCGTCTGAGAACATTATCAAGCGGGGATCACTTATTCCATCAATGACACATTCGCTTCAGATTTAAATGCTCAATACATTTTCCCAGAAACTGGATTTAAGTTACCGTAAATTATATCGTCTATTTTCAGACATTGAAAACAAACAAAAATATAACGGTATTTGAGATCACAATGTGGGTGAAGGCCAAAACACATTTCTTTACTATTCATATACTGTATAATTTTGGAAAAAACCAGGTAAGTCTTCAAAGTAATTTTTACAGGAGAGCAAAAACTAGTTCAATGATATCTCCAAAATCAGATTATTCACATACAGGTTTAGTTTTTTGAGAAAATGTTTCTCTCAACTCCTTCTTTCGCTGGGTAATAATGGAACATTACCCCAACTAATTATCACGCCGAAAAATGACTTACCTGCTTTTTTCAAATTTATGAATGAAATATTTAAGAAACTTACACTATTCTTCATGGCCAACTATTTTGTTTATTACCAAGTTAAATACATTTAGCTCAAAATTATTAAAGAAAGAGGTCATGAGCAATAACATTAATTATTGATTTAATGTTGGTAGTTTTGAAAGCTTTTTGGAGGTAAAAGTTACAATACAAAATTGACAACAGACCAATTTAAAAAAAAAGCTTATTTAAAGCGTCTGCATCATATTCTTCAAGATCTGGGTCACTTGCAGGAACGTTATCAACTGGGTAGATTCTTTATAAAATTAATCATGAAATTCACTGTCTATGAGAGGCAAAAAAAAAAAAAAGAAGAATCAAGAGGGTTCCTTCGTCTTTTCTTTGCTTATAGGGATAGGACCTTCGTTGACCACAGGCAGAGAAGTCGGTAAGGAGTTTCTTCCACGCCTTCGAAGAGATATTTCTTTGAAAGGAATGTTCTCATTTAATGATTCTTTGACAAAAATTATACCTTCTGTTTCCTTAACGTATTTCAGCCATTGAGTTTTCTGCCACAAAAATTTATTTCCCAAGGTGTCCGTCTTCGTCTTGTGGAATAGACCTGTTGGTTTACAAAGGGAAGAAAATCCAGAAAATATGTATCCGTGACGAACACGTTGAAGGGGTTCCTTCGTCTGCATGACCTTACCAATTGGTACCAGTCATGTGGATGATTAATTTTCATCCCAGTTCTCTTTTTCTCCTTTTCGATTATTGCATGATCGGTGTCACATTCTAAGTAAGTGTGGCCGCTCACCAAGCATTTATGGTGTATTTCTTCTATGTGGTCACTAGTCTGCACAACGTATGAAAACATGGAGGCTACAAACCTGTTTCTGTTTTGTCCCTCACAGCAATCTGAATAAAATACTAGACTGTATTTTTTGTGGCAACTGTAAAATGAACTGATATAGGCACGAAACAATCTGATTTCTACCTCTACCAGACACAGTTTCGTCCCACATGAATGATACTGAAGTAGTCAAATAAGGGGTAGGAAAACACTGCTGAATGTCAAAGAAGAATATGCCTTTACTTTCGTCAAACTTAGCGTATTCCTTGTCGTGTCGCTTTGCACTATAAGCTTCCTCGGCAGCTTTGTGGTGAGCGTCGCGTTCTTTGGTCACCTCTTCCTTAGCTTCACCAATGAATGTAGTGACTTTCATATTAAATAACTCACATGTGTGGCATGTAACCTGTTTATGATTTTTAAAAGCTAGATTCAATTCATGAAAATACTTCGTGTAAATCTTCAGCGAAACAGGAGTGGCAGTACAGTGTCTATATAAATCATACATCTTACTTATGTTTAAGTTTTGAGGTAGGAACTTCTTTGTCGTTCTCTGGCGGCAATAGTGACTTTCATAAGTTGGAAAAGACAGAATCTGATTCTTCACAGTTTGCAACTCATCTTCAGATTTCTTATTTTGTGAAGTTCCCTTTCCTCTTTCATCTTCAGGTATTGCTGTAGATTAGGTCCTTTTTTGCTTTGCTACCCTTTCTGTGAAACCTGTCGTCTCTCCAAATTTCCGACGGAAACATCCCCTACATACAGAATTATTTTTGCCTTCTATCATTGGGTTGTACTTACAAGCACATTCTCTAGGTTTCCTTTTCTTTCTTCCCGTACTCTGTGGGTTTTGGGTGGATTAATAGTTATAATGGAAGATATATATATATTATTATATATATATATATATATATATATATATTATATATGACCCTATTATCATGGTCGCTGATGCCCCAATACTTTTCAAAACGTATTTGCTGATCGATTTCAATTATTTTATCACTACATTTCATGCGACATGATTCAACGGTAACATTTTAGTGCTTCAATTTTCTCCCCCTTTTCTGTTTCATAAGCTAATCCCTTATTTCGAAGTTCTTTATTTAATTTTCTCTTATTTCTTGGTTTCGCCCTCATCTACCCGTTCTTGCTCCTCTAAACTTACTATTCTGTTACTCAGATGTGAATCTTCATCAGTAAAGCTCTCAGCTTCTCTTGTAGACATGTTTTTCCCGTTTGATGGTCTTTCCACTTTTCAGCGGTTGCCCTTTTACCAGCCGGCTGCTGGCCCTTCACATCCGCATGTGTCAATCACAGAGGTAGATGATCAACAGACAGTGTAGGGGTGACATGTGATTAGCATGTCGAGTCCCCCAGCCGTTATAGCTGGTTCCTCAACCTGGAGCCGCTACTTATTGTAGCTACCCAATTGCCTCACGATGCTGGGTGGGCACCGGTCCCATACTGGACGAAATACCATAAGAAAATTTCTTCCCCCATGGAGGCTCGAACCAGCGCAAGTCCCGTAGCTCTGTGCCAAGGCTTCCTACCTTAACCGCTCGGCTACGGCGCGGGACGTAGACATGTTTTCAGGTTGAAAATCGGGATCCTTCACGCTAGCGTCAGAATCGAAATCAAGATCTTCCACTGCTGGAAAACATTCTCTTTCTTGAACTATATTGCTTTCTAGTAATTGCCAAGACGTCAAAAGTGGCAATTCTGAAAATAGTAATAACATTAATAATAATAATAATTAATAATAATAATTACCACGATGACAGCACAAGTATTGTAAAGTTCTACTTTTTAATCATGAATATTCTAATAACAGTGGAAATACGCGGCGAAATGAATAATATATCTTATTAAAATATAAATTAGAACGATATTTTAATTTGCCGTTTAATCACCTTTCAAGTATTATGAATGCTGGGGTACGGTATTAATCACATTTTTAACTTGAAAATATTACATTTCATACCATAGGCCTACCTTTATTCGGGTCATTATTTATTTCTCCATCGTCACTGCATTTAGAATATCCTGCCATCACATTGGTATTTATAATATTAGGGTCATGATTTGTTTGTGGCTGCGGTATCGAAAGCAATGTACAGGTACTTGAAATATATAAATAAATAAATAATACACTACTTTAATTAACTAAATAATACTTTTTTCCAGAAATTACGGATGCTTTAGTAGAGTATAAAGTCAATTAGTAAGTTTTAATATTATATTTTTTACTATAGGTCTACCTGTATTAGGGTCATGCTCTATTTCTGCATTGTCACTACATTTAGAATTTCCTGCCCTCACACTGGTATCTATAATATTAGATTCAAGAGTTGTTTATGGCTGTGGTATTGAAAGTAATGTGCAAGGGCCTGAAGTAAATAAATAAATAAATAAATGATTTTCACAAACCTCCGAGCACTAAAAATAAGCTACTTTTAAGAACATTAATAATAACACTTGTGCATATTGCTATGTATTGTAATATAAAATCATATTTATATTACTTATGTTTTTAGTCTTGCAGATTTTCATGTCTTCCTTTCTTTTTATCTTCATGGCAATCACAATTATTTTCATCAAAATTATTTAGCTAAATTTACTAAACATTGACCACGACTAAGAATGTCCATCATTAACTTCTCAACTCAACAACGAAAATGAACAGATTACAAAGGAAGTGATGCAGCAACAATGAAACTATCAAGAATAATAAAGCTGTGTTGCCATTATGTACGCTTGCGTATTATATTACTCCGTTAATAGTATGATGCCGTCATTCACTTATACAAAATAAACAAATGTAAAGTATATTTTTGGTTAACATGAGCTTATTGGCTTATCGGTTGTTTTGAAATTGATATAAACGATGGAAGTAGAATTACCCGCTTTTTCTTATCGGCAGTATCGTTTGTCACCGATTCAAAACAACGCAACTAGACTTCCTCGTATTTTCCTTTTCCTTGTTCGCATGATACAAAACCATGGAAGTCGACTTACATCAAAGAGTGCATACACATTGAGTTATATCGAAAATTCAATGCTTAATAACACAGTCACTATTCGCTTGACGACTTACCGTTTTTACCGAATGTGCATCGGGCCAAAAGCGATTGGGAGATGTTAATAACTCATTTTCGAGCAAAAGTTGACTTACCCGGTTTTTCCTAACTGGTGTAGATATGTTAACAGAAGATTACCCTGCAAAGGGATGTACAAAATATTGCAAAATATATAACAGCAAACTTAAGCGAGTGTACCTCGTCTTCTGAGATGAAGGCCATTTAACTGGAGGCGACTTTACCTCGTCTTTTGAGGCGAATGGGTTAACGGTGTGCAACATCCAATTACAAAAACGTATCCGCATCTCAGGATCACGTGCCTGAAGATCATGCATTACAGTTATTCTGTATGGATTGAAACGTAAACATTTCGTTGCTCGCAATGCTGACGCCTTTGGAACAACAGTTTCTTGTGCAAGTCGTCTTAGGGATTTTGTTGCCGTATGTCCTAATATTTCTCCTGTTTCACCTAATGTTTCCTCAGCAGGCACACGTTTTGTTACATTTGGTTTATTATGGAGCACAGAACCCGTTTCTCTAAATTTGTTTACAAGTCGTCGAACGGTATCTCTATTTGGAGGATTTTCATCTGGAAATTATGTTCGAAATCGTCTGACGACTTCTCTGGTAGACTCTGTTTTCACATAATTATCGTATATACATACCATTTGCTGTACTGTAAACACGATCGAGGCATAATAACTAAGAACTAAGACCACTAATACGAGAATGCACAACACGTGTTTCACCTTACAAGAATAAAACTCAACTGCCTCACCAGGCGGTTAAGCTTCAATATCTCGGCGGCGCGAGTTTATGACTCACAGTGAGCCGTGCAGTTTCTATGCCACGTGACGCGGATTGAGGACACAGCGGCCTCATTCGCTTCTCCCGCTAGCCCGGCCGTTAGGTCGGGACATCCGTCAGGAAGCACGAAGAAGAAGATGATAATGTATAGAATGTCGAACATTATCCATTGTACTTTATGAGGATAACCAAGTAATAACGGCTACTCATATGAGAAGTACGTAAGTCTGATAAAAAGTTAATGTACGATATAGGATTGCGTCATTATTAACCACGTGACACGCTTCTAAGCCATTTACATCAACAATTCCATGCAACTTTACTTTGCAAACTATCATGATAAGTATGTATTGATAACTTTTTAATTACTCGATAGTTTTATTCTAGTTTTTTTTCACGTAGTTGCATGTTTAATTTAAAATTTGTTAAATTAATGAAGTGCAGAATGATAGGTTGTTAAAGGTTTGCACAAGTTGTAATATGTATGATGCCGCCTCATTTAGTTATTGCTAAAGACCTTTGATGTGGTTTCAATCAATCATACAGATGACTCGAGTAATGTCTGACCTGAGTTATGGTCCAAACCACACGTATATACGACGCAGTGCCGTTAAACTCAAAGTTTTGGTGACTCTCTTTACCTCCTCAAGTTGGACACAGTTTTAATTCGTCAAACTTGGATTAGAGGCATAAATTGTCAACATTATTTATAAGGTTACGCGTGTTTGAATTATCATTTCAGAATTATCTTTTGTTTTTATACTTTGTGTGTTAGTATCAGCGTGTATTTTTAAAGTCACCCACTGCACTCTAATTGCTTCGAGTTCTGCGCTGAACAGATGCTTGGCGATAATGTTGTATATTTTCAATCTACGCACCACATCGGCTGACCACTTTACGTAGATGTTGTATTATTGCGTTGTATAGAAAGAGGAGTGTAGAGGAGTGTATATTTAGGTATTTTTGTAGCTTGAAGTATGCTGTGTGAGAGATGGTGAAGATGAAGAGAAGGTGAAGCGATTCGTCCGTTGAATAGGGACTTTAAATCTAATTGTTTTTCAGCAGAAGTAGTTTACCTGCGCTATCAACAGTATCACATGTCTTCTCACAAATGTAACCTACTTGCAAAATAATTTATAATTTAATGCAGGAGCCTGGTGCACAATCTACCTATAAAATTGTTTTCATCACTACCATTCTTGACCCCTAAACTGAAACCTTTAGAAATACATTAATTTAATAATTTAAAAAGTTAAAACTTTCAAGCCCGCTGGATATCCAAACCGGGCTCGCTATTCAGGATTAAGGTATTTTACCACAAACAGGCATTTTTTTTAGATCGTTAGTTTTTTTTTCTTAAGGAGGATTGCATGAACACAGACCTATGAATTTCTTTACTACTTATTTTGTATTAACTTTATGGAATTTCAGAAGTTGTTAATGGCACATTGACCTCACAATGTATCGATGAAACTAAGGGGCTTCATGAATGACCCTCTATATAGCATCCAAGCCTTTTCTTTTCGATAAATACATATGACTCTGCACATGACGCAATTTTCGACTGATTCGTTTTCAGTATTTATGGCACTGTGTTTCGTATAATAATATAATTTCGGACTATAAGCTGGAGGAAAATTAGAATACGAAATTCCTCATAAATTTATTATCAGATTGTTAATATTATTAGCTAATTTGTATATATAACGTTTATTGGAAAATCACCATTATTGCTGTTTCTTTCAACTTTATTCTTGGCTTATTTTTAATAATAATTTCCTTAACTTCTGTTCAACTTATGGTCTGGTCAATCGGTGACAAGAACTTAAGCCCCTGTACTTATAGAAGTCTATGAAGGACAAGGGTGTCGACCGACCACGCCTGATGCACTGTCACAAGGGACCGATGAACGAATTGAAATGAAAATGGATGAGTATGGGAAAATTGGTGGAATCAAGTATCTAATCTAGCAAGGGAAACGAGAGAAATTCCGAGAAAACGTGCCCAATATCCGTTTATTGTACCACGAAACTCATATGGTATGACCGAGTCTCGTTCTCACAACTCGAGCGCAGACAGGCGAGTGACTAACAGCTTAAGCCTAGGAGCTTACCGTACACCTCTAATATATCAAATATGTACCGGTATGTTTTTGTGTAACCCACAAATATCGTCAATGTAAGATATTTGGTAACAACGAATTTTAAAAAACAACTGACGAGTTAAAGTTAGTTTTTGTAAATATCCGGGGATGAAATTCGACAAATATTTCATGTTTTAGATCATTTTCGTGCCGTAAATCTATGACGAAGGATTCAAGGCTTTACGTCCGTTCCGAAAGAAGTAACGTTCTGGAATTTTTTTGCACTCTTCAATAAGTAATATCGCAGGCCTTGGACACCTTGAAAACAAAGGCTAACTTATTATCCACTGGCACTTTCAGATTTGTCTATTCCACTATTAAAATGCATAGCCACTAGGGACAAGGATGATCCTTTTCTGGAATCCATTAGCCAACCAAATTTAATTACGCTTATTTTTGTACAATTACACTGGTCTATAGTGATTTAACTACTGAACAAAAAAATGTGTATCTAACCTAATTCGAGTGTGCTAATTACGGATTTGAAATCTGTTTTTCTCTAGCACGTCACAATTTTATTATAATTATATTTCAAATGTTTACATTTTTTTGTATTTAGATACGTTTCCTTAATTTCATTATATATATATATATATATATATATATATATATATATATATATATATGGTCTCGAGGTAGCGTGCTGCCTTGTCACGCAGCGGGCCCGGGTTCGATCCCCGGTCGGGGCAGTTTTACTGGGTGAGGTTTTTATCGGGGTTTTTCCTCACCTGTAAGACAAATGTCAGGATAACTTTAAGGCCCAAACGGTCCCCGAAATCATATGGCTATCATTCTTATCATCATCATCCTTACCATTATCATTATCATCATCATCCTTCACCGGTGTGGAAAGTAACGGGAAGCTACCACACCTACACAATTCCCTAGTAAAGCTGCAAGCATAGCATGAAAATGCTATGATTGCAGTGAAGGACCTGCCTTCGGGCAGAATTACTATGGATGGATATATATATACATTTATAAGAATACTATGTAATACCCGGTGTGCGCTGCTACTCCTAAATAAATGTTAATGTGTTTTTACCGCCAGACGTGCGCTATTATACACTACATTTTTGTAGAGATTTATTTTTTAGATGTTCAATTCTGTGAACAACAATTTGTGTATTTGTTAATGGTTTAGGCAGCATAAGCCATTTATGCGTAAAATAGGGACATTATTTAACGTATTTCACTACAAAGGGTGATTTTTTGGGGTGAAGTGGTTGAGTATTACAACCCTCGTATAGCCTATGTTCATTCCCGGAACCTCTTGAACATTTTTCAAAAAGCTCCATCTCAATCGGATGAAAGGTATGGCACAGCACACTTGCCCGAGAATTTACTTATCCCGATCTTCCTGGTATAAAAAAATCTCAAAGCGCGACAGGCCTAGAAAGCTTTTGGCTGACCAGCCGGCTGTTGGCCTCACATCCACATGTGTTAATCACGATCATCTAGCCAGTGTAGGGTGACATGTGGTCAGCATATCGGATCCTCCAGCCGTTACAGCTGGTATTCTCAACCTGGAGTCGCTACTTATTGTAGCTACCCAAATACCTCACGATGCTGGGTGGGCACCGCGCAGTGGGCTAGATACCAAATCTAGCTGGAAAAATGTACTTTACTAACTCTCGCCAATTCATCTTTGTTCACTCTAAAATTATTGACTGTTCGTCACTCAACTGCAAAGGAGGGTAGAATTCTAAAATTTATGTAGACAATATAAACATCGGAAGTTGCCGATAGTTTATAACGCATCCCAGTTGTGTACCGAGCAGTAGAAATAAATACTTTTGCATTAAAGTTCAGTTAGTTATTTTTCTTATTCTATATGGATACTTTACCTCAAGGTTTGTACTTTTCATTGATGTATTCAGCGTGTTTCTATACAACCAGATATTGTGTTAAATACACGTGGAATCATACCTTCGAAACACTAAAAAATTTACACAATCGTTTTAATTTAAATTGAGATACGAAAAACACAGTTCTGAACAATAGTACAAATTCTAGTTGGAATATAGAGTGATTTATGGACTTCAAATCCCGAACAATAGCATGTGTGCAAATTATTGCGTTTTTTTGTAATTATCCTTTTTATTAGAGGAGGCGGCCGGGAGCTGAGGCCTATCTTCGCGCGAAGAGAATTGTTTGATTTAATATATGAAGAAAAGTGATCGACAGAGGCAATACGTGAACCTCTATTAATAAATTACAGCTAGGGAATGTTCGGAAAATATTTAAAAAAATTAAAAACAGACCATAATAGGAATTCTGAGATTCTCTAAGAATTACACACAGAATCAGTCATGGAATATGTACAAAAATACAGAAACAACTGGAAATCTCACGTACGAAGAATGAGCAGAACAAGATTACCACGTCAGATCTTAAATTACCAGCCAGCAGGCAAGAGATCTTTGGGCAGACCCTTCAAACGTTGGATTGAGACCATAACAGACCACTAGGTCTATCACATGAAAGGAAGAAGTAGAAGAAGAAGAAGAAGAAAAAGAAGAAAAACATTTTTTAAAGCGATTTTCTACAACATCGGAAGTTGTGCGAGAGAAACAAAGTTAGATTTCTACTGAAATATTCTGATTGGCTAAAAGTAAAAGTAAACTTTCCCGTTATTACTCGTAAGAATTTAGAACACTGGTAGTCGTTGGAAGATCCTGTTCCATCTGCTTATGGAATTGTAAGACCCAGAATATCTTTCGAAGAGGCTGCAATAAAACAAAAAAAAAGTCTTACTTCTGCTGAAATGTCTGTCTTGGGAAAGGTAGCATAACAAATTTGCTTTCCCTGAAACATTATAGGGTGGATAAAATATCACAAACTCTCTTCTTGACACCTAGTCACATGTTAATATATCGACATATTGATATTTTATTGTCAAGAAAGACAATGCTTCGTTAGACACAGATGATAGGGGAGTTGAGCGGGGTGATTTGTAATGTTTATTATTATTTTGAAGCTATTTTTTTGTGTTTTTTGAGTAATGTCTTTAAAACATCAGCAGTATCCCGTTTACCATAGGACCAAAGTGATATTTCGTTTGCAAGAGAAAGTTCATTGCGAGAGAATTCCTCGTTAAGTGAACATTTATTTTATTCCAGCCTTTTCGAAAGTTATTTTGAGTCTTCCAATTTCATGAGCAGATGGAACAGAATTTTTCAACGACTGTCATTGTACTATATTAATTCTTTATAACGGGAAAGTTAACATCCACTCCTAGCCAATCAGAATATTTTTTTTTCTCGCGCGTAACTTCGTACGTTTGAGAAAATCGCTTTTAAAAAAAATATTGACTTTTAATATAATTTAAAACATTCTGCTAACATCCCCTACCCCTAATTTGTTTAATAAATGATAACTTAATACCTCTATCCAACATTTTTCTTCCATATTAAATCAAACATTTATTCTCTGCTCGCAACGGTATGACTCAGTTGCTGGCTACCTCCTGTAATGAGAAATCTAATTAAAAAGAACGAAATAATTTTCACACACAATATTGTGCGGGAATTAAAGTCCATAAATCACTCTATATTATAACTACAATTTGTACTACTGTTCAGAACCGTTTTCTTTGTAGCTCAATTTAAAATACGATGATTGTGTATATTTCTTAGTGAATGAAGGTAAGATTCCACATGTATTTAACATAATGTGCGGTTATATAGAAAAACATTATATTTGTCAATAACATTACAAACCTTGAGGTGAAGTATCCATATAGAATAAGAAGAACAGCTCACTAAACTTGAACACACAACGATAATACCACAACTGGGATATAGAACAGATGAGTTTTTAAACATTGGTAACTTCCTGTGTTTATATTGTCTTCATTATATTGTCATTATATTGTCTACATTAGAATTGTACCCTCCTTTGCAGATAAGTTAAGAACCGTCATATAGCAATTATATTAGTGTAAAAAAATAGATGAATTGATGAGGGTGAGTGAAAATCTTTTTTTTTTTCTGCTAGATTTCACTTCTGACCCACTGTGCACGGTCCCATACTGGCCGAAATTTTATGAGAAAAATTTCTCCCCCCATGGAGACTCGAACCAGCATAAGTCCTGTATTTCTGCGCCAAGATTTCTTACTTTAACCACTCGGCTACGGCGCGGGACTCTTGGTATCACTAATAAAGATGAAAACTTCACCCGATTGGCTATTATTCTCTTGGTATCAATGAAAGACAAAAAAGGTTATTGTGAGTTACCCGTAAGAGATGAACATATGCTGTCGCGGACTTTTTTGTAGGGCGGTTTGAGATATATAATTATGTGTACATTAATTTTGAGTAATTCCTATGGTTTAGGCAGCGTAAGCCATTTAACAGTCACGTTTTCTACTATAAAGGGCGATTTTTAAGGGTGTAGGAGTTGATTATCACAGCTCTCTTATAGCCTATGTTCATCCCGGGATCTCCTGAACATTTTGCAAAAACCCCATCACAATCGGCTCAACGGTATGGCGGCGCATAAACTACGAACAAGCAAACAAACATACATACAAACAAACAAACATTCATTTTTATATATAAGATATACATTTAAAAAAGTATTAAGCACTACAGCATGTGATGAAAGCGCTTCCAAGGCTTTTGCTTTTCCGCTTATGTTGGAATGTAGTTGATCGCTGTAGAAACCAGCAGAAATCACCCATCATACTCGGGCCAATAATTGACCCTCATACCTGGATTCCATCGTTGATAACTCCTGACGAAACCTCTCACCATGTTCATCACCACAGCCCCGAGATTTGTAAGAAAAAAGTAAAAAAAAAATATATCAAACATAAGACGCTTGTTAACTCAGAATATATTTCTTCAATCCCTTCATATTTAACTGGGCGTTATGAAGAACTTTGTGAGGGCTCTGGATCATGTTGGTGATAGTTTTAAGTATCTGATAGAGAAGTATGGCAGAATGAAGAGTGATACAAAATTGAAGGCAGGAATTTGTTCATTGGACCAGAGATCCGACAGTTGATATGTGACATAACGTTCGGGACAAAACTAAATGCTCTTGAACTCGAAGCCTGTGATTCATTTCTGCTTGGGCCAAAAGGTTTCTAGGACATTATTTATTCAGCTGAAAATTATGCTGAGCTAGTGCATAACATGCTTAGAGTGTTTCAGAATTTGGGTTGTCGCATGTCTTTAAAAATGTACTTTTTACATTCTCATCTTGACATTTTTCCTACAAATCTCAGGACTTTGAGTCATGAACATGGTGAGAGGTTCCAGCAGGACATATCAACGATGAAATCCAGGTACCAGGGAAATATGGCCCCAGTATGATGGGTGATTTCTACTGGTTTCTACAGCGATCACCTACAGTCAAACATAAGCGGAAAGGCAAAGGCCCTAAGCACTGTTAATAGATGTTTTAGTGCTTACTACCTATTCCAAGTTTATATATTCCTATAAATTTATTTAAAGTAATATAATTTAACATATATATATATATATATATATATATATAATATATATATATAAGATAAACAGAATTTATACCACTGACTTTACGATAAATTACTATAAATAACTAATGAATAGTAAGATTTTAGATTACTTGTAGAATCCCATAACTCAAAAACTGGACGTGCTAAGGTAAATCGTATTATAGATCTCGAATCAGCGCATCGCGTTCTGTATAAAACAGCCAGAATGTCTGAGTAGCAGACAAAAGTAGTTTGTTTTGTAGACCAGTGTTATCCCCTCCAAGGTATCTTTACCTTGTCGTGGTGGAGTGGCTTGCGTGCTTAAATAATCATGAGAGCTATGCCGGCGGTAGCATTGCTGCCGATAGGGTTACCCATGCCGGACTGGTCAAAGGTGATAAGCCAGACCAAAAAAGTACCTTGGGCGAAAGAGTGACGATCTTTCACCGCAAAAATACAACAGTCAAGAAATGCGGACATGGGTTCATCTGGGGTAAAATTTTCCGGAGGTCAAATAGTCCCCAATTCGGTTCTCCGGGCGGGAACTACTTCAGGGTACCCATGCCAAAGGCTCAAACACAGGGACATGTTCCTAGGAACATGGCATGTTAGGACTTTATATAATAGCGGGGCACTACAGATATTAACGCGGGAATTAGGTAAATCGCCCTTGGATATAGTCGCTTTACAGGAAGTTAGGTGGCCAGGAGAAGGTAGTCAGGAATCAGGAAGCTTTGCGTTATACTACGGGGGTGCAGAAAGACCTGCATTTGAAACGGGTTTTTTTAGTCAGAAGGAGGATCCTATCCGCTATCCGAGATATTAAGTTTGTTAGTGATAGGATATCATACATAATTCTAAAGGGTAAACGACATGATTTTATAATTGTAAATGTACATGCCCCCACAGAAGATAAAGATGACAAGATCAAGGATGAGTTCTATGAAGAATTAGAATGATTATTTGATAGCCTTCCACGATATCATATGAAAATCGTCTTAGGAGATTTTAATGCAAAAGTGGGGCGGGAAGATATATTCAAACCAACAATAGGCAAATTCAGTCTTCATGAAGATAGTAACGACAATGGGGTTAGATTAGTCACATTTGCCACATCGAAGAATCTCATTGTTAAGAGAACAACATTTCAGCACAAGGATATTTATAAAGACACCTGGACGTCCCCAGATGGAGAAACTTGGAACCAGATAGATCATGTATTAGTGGACAAACGCTGGCACAGTAGCATCATTGATGTTAGATCAGTTAGAGGGACAGACTGCAATTCGGATCATCATCTGGTCAGAGTGAAAATCAGACAACGGCTATCGCTTATGAGAGGAACGAACGCTAAAGATGATTCTGTAAAATATGAATTAAAAAACTTGAAAAATGATGAAATGCGGCAAGAATACCAAATCAAAATTGCTAATAGATTTGAAGTACTGGAATCTTCAGATGACAATGTGGTAAACGAAGAAGAAACTGATATAAATAAAGAATGGGAGGCTATAAGAGATACTATTAAATTGTCAGCATCAGAAAGCATTGGTTGTTTAAAAAAGAGGCAAAACAAGAAATGGGTTGATGATGAATGTGTCGAAATTGTAAACAAAAGAAAGCTAGCAAAAATGAAATGGTTACACGAGCCAAATGAGGTAAATTTAGAGCAATTGGGTAGTGTTAGACGGGAAACCACGAAGTTACAAAAGAGTAAAAAGAGGGAATATTTGAGAGAGAAGATTAATGATCTTGAAATGAATGCAAAAAATAGGAAGATTAGAGAATTATATCAGGGAATTAGTATAGAGAATAAAGGGTTTCAGGCTAGAACAAACATAATTCGGAATGAAAATGGGGATATGATTGCAGATTCTAGAAGTATATTAAATAGATGGAAAGGTTACTTTAATCAGCTATTAAATGTACATAGAAAACAGGACATTGAGGAGGATAAGTTACAGACAGCAGAAATGCTTTTCCGCAGAGCCAAGTGCATTAGAGGTTGAAATGGCGATTGAAAAATTGAAGATGTATAAAGCATCGGGTTCAGATGAGATCCCTGCAGAACTGATAAAATCAGGGGGAGATAAATTGATGGACAAGATACGCTGGTTCCTTAGTATGATTTGGGAAAAAGAAGCTCTTCCAGATGAATGGAAGGAATCAATTATCATACCAATTTATAAGAAAGGAGATAAAACTGATTGCAACAACTACAGGGGCATCTCATTGCTTTCAACTTCGTACAAAATTCTAACAAATATATTAGTAAGCAGACTTACTCCCTATATTGATGACATTCTAGGAGATCATCAATGTGCATTTAGAAGAAACAGGTCTACAACAGATCAGATTTTCAGTTTAAGACAGATTTTAGAGAAGAAATGGGTATATAATGGTACTGTACATCAACTATATGGGGCACGCCGTAGCGTAGTGGTTAAGGCACTGAGCTACAAGCCGGAGGGTCGAGGGTTCAAGTCCCGTTGGGGTCAGGATTTTTAAACTGACCCAAACCCTCTGGCGGCACTATGGCCCTGGGGTCGACTCAGCCTCTAACGGAAATGAGTACCAGACGCTTGTTCTGGGGGTAAAGGCGGCCGTCACGCAGGGCTGACAACCCGGCTGACGTAAAGTGCCGATTGTCTAGAAAAAGTGGGAGCCTTAACCTTCCTACTACCCCAAAGGCCTCCGGGCCTGCTGTGGGATCAAAAAAAAAAAAAAAAAAACATCAACTATATGTAAACTTCAAAAAAGCATATGATTCAATTAAGAGGGAGAAGTTATATAGTATCCTGCTGGAGTTCGGAATTCCTAAAAAGTTAGTTAGACTTATACGAATGTGTCTAAATGGCTCAAAGAGTAGGGTACATGTAGGCAAACAGTTTTCAGACAATTTTGAAATCCAGAATGGGTTGAAGCAAGGAGATGCACTATCTCCTCTATTATTTAATTTTGTACTAGAGCATGCCATTAAATCTCTAGAGAACGAGGAAGGCTTACAACTGAATGGTGTTAATAAGCTGTTAGTTTATGCTGATGATGTAGTACTACTGGCCGATAGCGAGGAGATACTAAAGGCCAACACGCACACACTATTGAGTAACACTAAGATATTAGGACTGGAAGTAAGTATCAGTAAAACTAAATATATGGTCACACGTAGAAATTCGGTGTATAATGGAAATGGACAGCTAATGACAAATGAGGGAAATTTTGAGGAAGGGGCTGAATTCAAATACCTAGGAACAATAATCACAAATAGGAATGAGATGCACAAAGAAATTAAACATAGGCTCAATTCTGGAAATGCATGCTATTATGCATTGCAGAGACTTTTGATGTCCCAACTCCTTTCAAAAAACGTTAAGCTGAAAATATATAAAACTATTATTCTACCAGTTATATTATATGGGTGCGAAACATGGACTCTTACCTTAAGGGAGGAAAGGAGATTACGAGTATTTGAGAATAAAGTTCTTAGGACAATTTTTGGACCAAAGAGAGATGAACTGACAGGTGAATGGAGAAGACTACATAACAATGAACTACATGGTCTTTATAGGAAGCCAGATATAATAAAAACAGTTAAGTCTCGTAGACTGCGATGGGCAGGACATGTTGCGCGTATGGGGAATGAAAGACGTGCATGGAAGCTTCTTGTAGGAAAGCCAGAGGGAAAACGCCCAGTTGGTAGAACAAGAATGAGGTGGGAGAACAACATTAACTATGATTTGAGGGAAGTAGATTATACACGGAATGATTGGAAAGCATTAGCTCAGGATAGGGATGTATGGAGAGCGTATGTCCGCGCGGCCATGAACCTTCGGTTTCGATAATGCCAGTGAGTAAGTAAGACCAGTGTTATCAGCGAGTGACAAATACTTAGCTCCAGGAAGGATCCAGTAGGCAATTGAAGTATTTCATGTAGGAGAAAGACAGATTTAATTTTGTTCAGTGGTTTTGTTTAGGTTTGACGTTATTTTATGAGACCGAAAATTTCAGACTCTGTTTACGGGGTTTAAATTCCTCCTATAGGAATTGAAGGGTCTAGTGAGAGAGGGAGGTATGCCACTGTGAGAAGACATCTAAATAAATTGGGTTTTATAAAACATTATATTAAGAAATTATTTGTACAATAAAGGGGTAACTTTTTTCTTCTTTAACTTACTGTTATGTAAACTATGCAAGAGGAAAAACATAAATTTTAATATGAATAGCACTGATTTTTCCATTTCTTAAGTGGCATACTCCCTCTTTCATTAGACTCCTAAATTTTCCCTTACTTACATTTTTCCATTGTAAAATAATCACCGACCTAGGACGGGTTTGAATCCGGTAGCCTTTATAGTTTTAATCATGTAATTAATATTCTTCACGTATTCGCCAGGAATCCGCATAATGTAAGCCTAAGGATCAGATATACTCTTTGCGCAACTTAATTTACAGCATTCACTTGCAGAACAGTATGATGTCATAAAAACTTTACAATCTACGCTACAGCTGCCGAGGACACGTACCTGATATACTTGACATTTTCATCACTGAATCATGTGCGACTCTAAACTACATAGATTTACTTGACGAATTGAACTCTGACCATAGTGCAGTAATCATGGAAATAATAATATATCCCTTTCCTACAGATACAAAAAAATACATATTTAAGACAACAAACTGGATTTGTACCGACAACTACTAACTGGACATTGTGACTAAAACTTTTCATTACACGCTCGTACTCTGCAAGTGAGTGCTGTAAATTAAGTTGCGCAATGAGTATATCTGATCCTTAGGCTTACATTATGCGGATTCCTGGCGAATACGTGAAGAATATGTTGACACGACTACTATTTAAGCGACACGTAAACAAAGCAATGAAGACAGCCCTCGACTTACACAGCTGCTTCTAGAAAAAATATAAATACTCAAACAATGGCATAGACGCAGACAGCCTGAAGACAAACATCAGTTGAATTATTTGTCTAGACAAATTCACACAAAAATACAATACCACGAACTATGAAGAATGAACAATAGGTCGATAGTTTGGTCCTATGCCCACACGTTGGGCGACATGTGATGTAGGATTTTAATCGGGAGTTTTATTTGTGGGATAATATTAAATGATTGGATCTGGTGAACCAAAATAGCATTGATGAGTTCAGTCAAAGAGGCGAGTTCTAATTAAGGTTTTCAAGTGGAGTTTCTACACTGTAGAAATAAACGCAAATATTTTTAAAGAAGAATCACAGAATTGGTTTTCTTACCAAATAGTTACATATACTCGATTAATTAATAACCGTGATTTGAGTCATTGGGCGACAGCTAGAGTAGCTGTAAAATATTAATGAAACATACTACGGTGTTTATTAACCGTGTTATAAGTGGTTTAATTCCCCTGTACTTATTGTTATTATGCCTTTGTTGCATCGTCCACGGATGATTCTAAGTTCCTCACAAAATTCGACTTAGAAACGTCTACGCTTGGTTTGAAATAAACAAAGTTCAAAATTCTCACTCAGTTATATTGGACTTATAAAAACTCCTACTCGGCCTATTCGCTCCCGGTAGTGCAGGTGACTATTTTTCGACGGCTTTCTTTCCTTTTAGTGGGAAGAAATGTGTAGACCTTTCCTCCTCTCGGTCGGAGGAATTGTGTTTTATGATGATGCTTTCGCTTAAGAGGAAATCTCGTATATCCACCTCTACTTTTAGCTGTCACCCACCACACTTTACAAATTTTTAGTAACATCCTTTATTTGTTCTCTAGCACTTGGGACGTATACATTGGGTGTTTTATCACAGTTTCTCCATTAATTTTAGTAGTTTCTTTTAGGTCTCCCTACCCTTTATCTCTGTGCAGATTTGCCACGTTTATATTATATTTGTCATCTGGGTAAGCCCAGATTGATGTACCACCTTCATCTCTTATAACCTTGTTTGTGTCATCTCAGCGGGATATTGTGTAACTACAGTGGGTGTGAGCTCCTTGGTTATTCGGGAGGAATCCATGTTTGCGTCATGATGGAGAGACCTGAGCGGGATATTACTTAATTATAGAAAAAATAAGCTCCGTAAATAATTTGGGAAAACCAAAGTCTACATGATGATGGACAAAGCCTATTATCAATACCAGCAGATTTAGCTATTGCCGAACAGACTGGCACAATGGATTTAGCGTGTAAGCTGTCCGGAAAAATGGAAACTTGCATTTTTGTTCTCTTGTTAAAAGCGGCTTCTTAGGCTGTCATACAATAAAGGGTGGTTATAAGCGATTAGTTATTTCTGTTATCGGATACTGTTGATGATTAATAGTCAATATGAAATTTTATATACTTATAAATATTATTATATCGATATTGGCATTGTATAGCTAGTAACTTCCCGAATATAACAAATATAAACTCGACCAATGTACCTCGATTACAAACTAATTTGTTAATTTTACTTCTGATAAGTGGTTAATTGTACTTATGATATATAAGGGAAGCCTATTTAAATTATTGTCTCAACTAGCAAAACTAGACGATGAACTGAAGACAGCAGTTAACAACAACATTACTTGGAAAATAGTTAAAACTTCACACATGGACCAACATTACGAAACCAACCACTATATAGCCTTTGATAAGGCGATAAAAAGAAAATTGTGGGAAATAATTAAGGTAAGCGGGTACCCGGCTCAACTTAAAGAAGGAATGAAAAGTCTTTATAATGACACGAAAATTATCCTTAATTTAGATAATTATTCCAGAGATGAAATTTTAATAAATCAAGGAGTTAGACAAGGGTTTACATTATCACCTAGCCACATTAGGACCAGCAGCATCAAACACCATACTGGATGCTGTAGAGAAGAATGTACTGCTGAAGATGGGACGGATGTCCTGAAAGGCCTACAGGCATAACGATTATACGTTTTATAAGTTGAGGACGACAGATTTTACCTAAGAAGGTATATTTTAACTTATTTTATTTTATGACTCTCCACCTCAACGGTTTTAACAATGAATTTTATTAGTATTATCACCTACATTGTTTAGTATCTATTTGGACGAAGTTATACGAAAAAAATCAATTCCAATAGGAATACAAATTAATAAGGAAATTTATATGAATGTTTTTATTGTATGCAGACGATCTGTTGATTATACAGAAGTCAAGGATAATTTACAAAGATCCATTTACACGTTGAATCAATTAGGACTCTATTAGAATCTTATACTTTCAACCTCAAAAAGTAAAATTGTGGCTTTTCAGGGCAAAGTACCACTCAGGGCAAAAAATAGTAATTGATAATGAAACAATAGAACAGATACCACACTTAAATTATCTTTGTTTAGATACAACATATAGCTATGATTGTGATATACATAATAAATTAAACCGAAACCAAATGATGATGTGGCATCGTACGAAGAATCCTCCGAAAGACTCGAAGAGAAACTCAGCTCAGGTTTTTAAAAATTATGACTGTTGCTGTTTTTTGTATGGATCTCAATCTTGGATTCTTACAAAAAATTATATCTCACACATTCAAGGTATTGAAATGTAATTTTTAAGATCCGTAAAAACAAGCGTGGATAGCTTACATAATGAATCAATAAGAAATGAATTGGATATATTGTCATTACTCGACAAACTAGAACAGCACAAACACCGATGGAAAGAACATTTAGACAGAATGGACAATGCAAGATTAACCAAAAAGATCAACACTTACAAACCGCTTGCAAAAAATTTCTTTGGGACGGCCATGGAAACGATGGAGCTGTGACCAAGAGGTTGCATTTACCTAATCCTGGAAATGAAGAAGAATAAGAATAAGAAAAACCACTACATGGAACACAAGGACTACTTTACATGACCAAGAAGAAACAAATATCCTTTGTGATACTCTCGAAAACCAAATCAAATCTAGGACAGACGATGGCACACATGAACATTTTCACGCTAGAGTAAGAAGGCAAATTACCAACTTTCAACATACCACTGACCACCCCAACGGAAGTGAAGAAAGTAATAAAAACACTATACAACAACTAAGCCCCTGGACAGGGCCGAATTACTACTCCAGTACTTAAACACCTACCCAGAAAAGGACTTGTTCATCTGACAAAACTCTTTAACTCAGCACTGAGACTCCATTGCTGTTCTGCTTCGTTCAAGCAAGCCCAAATCAGCACAATCTTAAAATAAAAAAAAAAACATTCCCACAAAATTACCGACTTATCAGTCTCATTGATGAATCCGACAAATTGTTAGAAAGACTTGTACTACGAAGACTCCAACCCTATATAACAATGCTACTATCTGAGACACTGCTTGTATTTAAACCCTAACACTGAACTATGATACAACTATAAGTCTTAGTGACGACATTACAACAGAATATTTACATCGAAAACACATAACTGCAGTCTTCTTTGAATATTGAAAAAGAGTATGACACTGTACGGCATACGGGATTAGTACACAAAATGACACAATACAAAATACCCAACACATATATACACCTTATTCATTATTTTCTAGATAAATGAACATTTTGAGTATGCTACAAAGGGCAAAAAAAAAACAAGCTGGCATCCAATTAAAAGCATGAGTCCCCCAAGGGTCAGTACTAGCTCCTACACTCTTTAACATATACACAGCAGATCTTCGAATCTCATGCAACGTAAAAGCAGCACAATTTGCAGATGACACATCCATATGCATTACCACAAAGATAAACACATCTATCTCACTACACAAAGAATACAATCGCTCATCGACAAATTCACCACCTAGGCGTTACTCTTGACAAAAATTCACATCTAAACAACGTATCACACAACTGAAGAGTAAAGCCCTCAAAAGAATGACTCACATATACCCAGTATTTACATTATACTCTCTCAAAATAAAACTAACTCACACTTAAAACACTAATAAGAACACTCATGACATATGCTAGTCCAGTCTGAGGATTCACCGCAAGACGTGATCTACAAACACTTAAAATAATACAAAATAAGACACCACGTATAATACTGCAAGCTGATAGACACAAGTAGCCCTAATTCATGATGTTTCAGATAAACCACACATACGTGACTTCATCAGCACGTAAACAGACCGAGACTTACTCAACACATGACAACCGCCGCACCATTGATGCAAGACAAGTAAATATTACACTAAAATTACAGAACACCATTACACACTACACAATAAATAAATAAATAAATGATCCACATTACTAAATAGAATACACCTAAATGTTTTTTATGGCCGAAAATGTTAAGTTTTTCTTCTGGTTACTAACATATACAAATAAGAAGAAGCTAAGTGAGGAACTTCTCTCTTCAGCGAAACACTTTGAAAAAACACACACACACATTTAAAAGCGTAAGGAAAACGACTTCACACCGAAAGGTCGTCGGTACCCACACACGCACCACACACATACACTCACAACGACACGACCAGATAATTACATGCGTTCTCTACAAATTTTCAACTCAGAACTTAAAAAAAAACTACGTTCAAGACAAATTTTGTATTATAATTCTTTTACATCTATTTTAATTTTCATAAAACGTAGATCTACGTTAACAAGAATTCAAAAATTATTTTATGTTAAAGTTTCTACACCTAAATACACACACACATATATATATATATATGTGTGTGTGTGTGTGTGTGTGTGTGTGTGTGTGTGTGTGTGTGTGTGTGTGTGTGTGTGTGTGTGTGAGAACATTTTAAACGAGATATTTTATAAGTTGTCTTAGTTTATTTCATATTCTTAACGAAGTTTATTCTCCATCGTAAAACTCAGAAGCTAAAATATGTAAAGATTTGTGTTATTTAAAAATTATCACAAGTAATGCCACGAGTGATTTCCAATGTATCTAGAGAATTTTGATTTCAAGAGAGGCATTTGTTAGGACTATTTAACGAATAAAATTAAGCTGTTTACTCACAAATCATTATTTAATATAGTTTTTTAAAAATATTTATATATGTAATGTAAACGGCGATGTTGGAAAACAAATGAGAAAAGTATATTGTTTTATATGCTCATCACTTCAACCAAACCATATTATTATTTATTGCCAAAGGATCGTAATATTGTAAGAATGCACCCTAATGGGGAAAATATGAAACACATCAAACCGTTCATAATCAACATTATAGGTTATTAATTAATTTATGATATCCTATGATGTAAATATCACAATTATATTTTTATGGAACGTAAATACCTGGGAAATAATACGTTTAAGAAAGCGTAAACAGTGGTTTATTCTTTTGTGGTGTATATATATATATATATATATATATATATATAATGTACACAATCTGGGAGCCACTTGCATTCTAGAATTATTACATCTTAATATATAAATTGTTATATTCAACGTATTTCGCATAGTGTCAGTCACTGAAAAATAATGCTCTGACCTATTCAGAATGTTAAGATGGAGGAGCTTGATTATCCATCTATAATAATTCTGCACGAGGGCAGGTCCTTCACTGCAATCATAGTATTTTGTGCTATGCTTGCAGCTTTACTAGGGAATTGTAGGTGTGGTAGCTTCCCTTTGCTTTCCACACCGGTGAAGGATGATGACGATGATGATAATGATAATGATAAGGATGATAGTGATCATGGTCATATGATTTCGGTTAGCGTTTGGGTCTTAAAGTTTTTTTCTGACATTTGTCTTACAGGTGAGGAAAAACCCCGATAAAATTCTCACCCAATAAAACTGCCCCGACCGGGGATCGAACCCGGGCCCGCTGTGTGACAAGGCAGCACGCTACTTCGAGACCACAGCGGTGAATGAGCTTCATTATAATGTGATAAAATTAAATTGATAAAATCAAGGCGAAAAACGATTGTGATTGCTTCTAATCAAAATTCATTGAAATGTGATGGTCATTGACTCCCATTTGGGGCATGCGTTAGTCACATTAAATCTCCGGGTTCGATAGCGTCGGTAAGTTAATCATTCCCAAGGGGCTCTAAATACTAAAATATATTTTGCTTATTTTAGTTCTTTCTTAATATTAAATTCAGTCTACAATGTTTTTTTTTACTTGTTTATCTTCATTTAACGAATTCTGAAAGAATGGAGCATGTTCTCTTGAAAATATTATTTTCAATATTTGAAAATAAACGTTTTAATATTTAAAAAATATTGGGTTCTATTTAGTTTCAACCGGAATAGACCATGACAAGAAGTATACTAATGATGTAGCAATTAATTAGGAAATGTGAAGTCGAGTTCGTTAACCAGCTGAATTGAACCATTAGGAGTGGGATTCACCTGAATGGAATTTAAAAAAAATAGGGCCTATGGCAGCAATATTTTTATTGTTCCCTACAAAACTCGTTACAAGTCACTGCAATAAACGAGAAAAGTATTCTCCAAACATCAGCGACATTCGACCGTTAGAAGTGGGATTTTATCTGAACTTCGCAATTGAAAATGTGCTCTAGTAGACACCATGTTTGATATCCCGCAACACAACTGGATACAATGCGTTAATTTATATACTGTAATCCCGCATACTAACAAAGACGGGCTATCAATTTGACTTGCTGTGAGTTAAAGCGTCGTGTGAATAGCTGCTATATTCTGTACCTCCTAATAAGCAGTTACCTTCATTAACTTCTCAAACTTGTATATATCAACTTTTAAATGTGCAACCTCTCGCGGTAAATAATAATTATAAACAACATATTTCGTTGAATATTTCATATTTCGGAAAATTCTTATCTAAAACGAGTGTATCAATATTTTAACAGTTTGTGTATATTTTTTCGTAACCTTACACCCACGAAATAATAGCAGATAATTATATAATATTGTTATAAATACAGTAAAGCGTATACAAGTTTGTTAATATGTCAGTATAACCTGAGGCAGAAAATCGTTTATTTTTGGCTGATGAATTGACCTGAATTTATTCATGCACGTGTAATTAAACCGAATTGAAAACGTGGAATTCAAATAATACATATTTCATCATATGTGAAAATGAAAACATAATGCAATTATTAATATCGACATGTTAATTGCATTTACCTATTTGTGTCCATGCAATATATCCCTATATACTTTTATTATCGATATTTGATAATTTTAACTTTTTTAAATATACAAATTTACATAGTACTTTCAAAAATGTTCATTAATATCACATTGCACACAAAATAATTGAAATCATGGCAGTTTGGAATCTAATAGTCTTTTTTCTACACATATCATGACGCAAAAGTGGAAAAAAAAAATCTGTTATTAAGTTCCAAACGAGAATACCTTCTGATACGTAATCCTAAATTATAATTCAGTTATGCAGGCCTAATAAGAATATTTGAATTTTGAGAGTCTGGCAATGGGAGTCCAAATTCCTGCATAATCGGAATTTTATTGATTTTCGGACACTATAATAGACAGAATAATTGATACGCTTATTGCTGAATTTAACTCAGTTTATTCGTGCCTTTTTCTGTCATTACTTATACGATTCTACACTGTGTTGTTCATGTTTCCACAAAGGTCTATTACCGTAGCTATCGCTGTAGCTGATTAAGTTATAGAGAATTTCGTAACATTAGTTGGGATAAGTTTATCGGGTATAAACAGATGATAACATTATTCGTATCCTCTCTGATTGTCAAAATATATTTAGGTATATAATTTAATATTGGAATTAAAATATCTATGCAATTATTTATCCAGTTTTCTTACAATTAACGTTATATATATATATATGTATATGTATATATATATATTTATTTGTTCATTTATTTATTTATTTCAATAACGCAAACTGAATGTAACTGGTTATAATATAAATCAACCACTAATATTGAAAGAGGCAGTTCTCATTTCACTCAAAACAACTTAACTTCGGAATTATTGTACGACACCATGGAACGTTTGCCTTCAGCTATAGGAGCAGTGTTGGTACGTAGCAGGGACGTAAATACTAACTGTGTATAATCAGGAACAAATAGCAAATGAAGCACTTACATTGTTCATCATTGCTAGTATCCCCGCACACAAACATTAATTGAAACTCACAGACTGACGTGAAACAAGTGTACACAGGATGATAAAACATTAGTTCACAAATAATCCACAAACGAAGCAGATATGTTCCACTGTGTCGGACAGTATGAAGAGATACAAAAGCAATTACGAAAAAAACTTCAGTTATGTCTAAAATGCCTTTATTGCAACAGTATCACGATTTGATACAGATATTAAAATATTAAAATATAATGGCAGAATATTAAGTATTGTAAATATGGTCATATTGATAACTAACAACTTTTTGACACAAAAACTGTCTTTATGTATTTTTTCAATTCCCTTCTATTATAAATCGCAAGGACTTTTTAATCCCAAGTTCTCTAAAAGTGTTAAAGTAAAAATATTTTGAAGATTTTTGATCCTGTTACATTATTCCCTAAAGCGACTTAAACATTTTCTTCCTACAACTCTTAAAAGAATTTTAATCCAAACTTTAGTGATGCCGCATTTTGACTACTGTGACGTTCTACTAACTGACATAAGTGACGGATTGTCGGAAAAACTGCAGCGTGTCCATAATATGTGTATCAGATTCATATTTAATGTTCGAAAATACGATCACATTTCTCCATTATTCCACGAATTGTCATGGCTACATCTAAAAGAGAGAAGAAAATCGCACTGTCTAATTCTCCTATTTAAGATCCTACATACCTCGATTCCCAATTATTTATCATCCCGTTTCCAGTATCTATCCTCAAACCATAACTTAAACACAAGATCACAACATAGTCTCTTACTTAATATACCGCAACATAGGACATCACATCACTCCATGTCATATACCATCTCCACTTCTCGCAACTGGAATTCCCTACCACAAGAAAAAGGGGCTGCCGGACATTGGCATCTTTTAAAAGAAATCTAAATTTATATTTGCTCTAAACTCGACTTCATTATTATCCAGTGTAAGATATATATATTAATTGGTGTTTCCTGTATAATGTATCATATTTATATTATTATTATTATTATTATTATTATTATTATCGTATCATTATTGTTATTACCCTATAAAATGTTGTTTGTACATGACATTTACATTGCTACATTTATTGTATCTTTAACTGTTTATAATTAGTATAGTGTATATCTATATTTGTCGAATATTTATTTGTATTTGTGCTGGTTGAGTGGAAGAGAGGGCCTTATGGCCTTAACTCGACCAGAATAAATAAAGTATTATTATTATTATTATTATTATTATTATTATTATTATTATTATTATTATATGATTCCGAAATATGATCTCTTACTTTAAGGGAGGAAATTTGACGGGTATTTGACAATAAACTGTTTAGAAGATTTGTTTGACCAATGGTATACGAATGGATAAGCAAGAGGAGACGACTACGACATACATTTGAATAAAACAAACGTTGTTGTTAGAGGAAATTTTAATGTTGGGTTATGATAAACTCCCACTTGTCATCATCATCATCATCCATGCAAGTATTAGGCCGTGTGGCCTGTTACGGTCTTAAAGAGGAATTTTGCATCGAGCGCTTTTTTGGACGTCCCAGCGATCTTTTGCCTTGGGGACAGTAGCGACGTAAGGCTTTTGGAATTCTATGAGAAAGCATTCGTTAAAGATGGGCTTTAGAGTTGTTCTGGTAGTTTTGTATATGGTGCAGAATGGGTTCTACATCCAACTCTTCCATAATTTCCTCATTTCTTTTATGGTCCCACTTTTTGTAGCCTGCTCTACGGCGCATATATCGCATCTCATTTGCTGTTATTCGACTTTCATCTCGGTCGTATTTAGCTGACTTTCGTAAACGAACTTCCTAAGTTTAATTTAATGGCATAGACCTATAAGCAGTATCGCTGTATTCCAAAGAAAATCTGGATCACTGTACTAGAGCGATTTTTAAAATTTAATTTCAGGTGAATTCCTACATCTTATGATCAGATTTTGCTGGTTAACGCACTCGATCTTAATTTTTATTAATTGTTAAATGTCAAGTTATGTTTCGATGGAACAAAACCCACAACCGATAAAGTATTAATGAACATACAAACAAATATACACTTATATAAACACACAAACACACACACACACATATATATATATATATATATATATATATATGCATACATAGACTAAAATAAATATATCTATAGTGTTATTTGCAAATATGGATTGCTCAGGCTGCACGCCGTACGTGGTCTTGACAGTCCGCATCAGTATACCATTATGTAGTAATAATAAAAGAACGTAAATAATATTAAAATCACATTATAAATTAAACAAACAAGCTTAATACAGTTATTACGTATTAATAAAATTAAATTGTCCTTATATATTTATTTATTCGGAAACCAGTATTCTTGTCCAGAAATTTACCCACGTTTATCCAAATTTCTGGTTTTACTATTCACTCGTGGCATGCCAATCTACCGCAATTTGAATTTAGAAATCTTCCCGCCCCCAATATTCCAAATCGTTACAGTTTCCTAATATATGTATTTTGCCTTCAAAGCTCCCATACATTGAGCATATTCGCATATCGTAAAAGTCTGTGATATTTAGAAATTTTCATGTCTCAACCTAAACTAAGCGAACCCTGATCTCACTTTAAATCACAGACTGTATATATATATATATATATATATATATATATATATATATATATATGTGTGTGTGTGTGTGTGTGAGTGTGTGTGTGTGATTATGTTTCTCAATCTTGTTTTATTTATCTTCGTAAACACAATAAATGTTTTCCCGTACAATCAGTGGAAATATCCAGTTTCTTTATTTTCTTATAGTTCCTCTTGAGTTTTCTCCGTACATTTTTGCGATATTCACTCCCCTTTTACATACCACCCCATCTAAATTTTTGGAATCTTCTCCTGACCTCCTCTGCTTAGAATTTCGCATCTATTTGGTGGTTATAGAACATTAGTCTAAACATTGTTTGTCTACCCTGGATTAACTGCAACCACAATTTGATTACACGATGTTTCCAATTTATGTTATCCTGAAATGATCCAAATTCATATAAGATTACACAGTTAGAAAAGGCCTTAGTAAGTGTTGAAATATATTTAAGAAAATTTTTATATATAATATTTTCTATTTTCGTTCAATGAAAACCCCATATCTCACTAAAATAAAGCATTATTGGCCTCAACATCACTCCATACTTTTTTTGACGCGCTAACTGGAATATCAGTTACTCGATCCAGAATACTAAGCATGCTATTAGGTTTTCCCCTCCCTCTTAATATTGCTATACCACTTTCTGTACATTTTTAACGTTGTACCAAAATATTCAAAGTGTTCCACGTTCAGATGTAATTCAAATTTTCTGCTTTGCCATAGACCGTCCCATTTTTAAGGCCATTGCGTTTGTCTTACTAACATTTACGGTCAATCTCCAGTTCCTACAGTATACTTCCAGTTGGCCAAGATATCTTTGTAATGCTTTGATTGTCTTGGAACAAATTATTAAATTATCTGCATAAAACAGAAGAGAGACTTTAATATTACTTATCCCCGGGGCCTAAATATCTTCTTCTAGTATAATGTCTACATTATCATCAACGAATGGACTAAATAGCGCTGTGACGAAGTGCAACCTTGATCAATCCCCGATTGATATCATCGTTCTCTGCAATTTTATCCTGATCTACTTTTATATAGAATTAAACGTATTTCTAAATTTACATTATATCTTGTAAATGTTAAAAGACAAAGCATTCCAATTAAATGTTTTTCCAAAGTACGCTTCCGTCGACAGTATCTAATGCCATCTTCAAAGTCAACGAATACACAAAATAATATATCCCTCTTTCGTTTGTGATTATCATCTATTAACGTTCTCAGAAGAAATACGTTCTCAATTGTAGAATATCCTTATCTAAACCTGCCTAATATGCTGAAATCCTAATGCACACTTTACTAATTTTCCCATTCGTTCTTAATATATTTACAATAGATTTTACTAAACACTGACAAGTGGCATATTTCCTTATAACTTTAGGTACGCGAGTCCCACCTCTTCCTTCAACCTATTGTCCAAGTATATGAAGCATTACCACTATTGAAAAGTTTACTGAACGTAGTTATCAAAACATCTAATAATATATTGGATTAAATATATATATATTTTAAAGCATTTCCTTGGTATACCATCGATTCCTTTCTCTAAAACTCTAACGAAGAAACCATTTGCCTTATCGAAATATTCTGGTCTAGTAACTGGATATACATTGGGATCAGGATCTCCACTATATTTCCCATAATATATCCTAATTCCTTACCTCTGTGCACCCTATCTAACAATCGTTTCTACTCCCGGGGTAATATTCTTGACAAATTTTCGACCCTTACTTTAACCAGTGTTATCACTTTCCATATGTCAGAAATGATCCCACATTCAGTTGTGTTTTTCATTTCCAATAATTGCTTATTTTACCATTCTAATTGTGTTTCCCTCAATTATTCTCAGCTTTCGTTTCTCTGTTTCGTCAAAGTTTTAAAAAGTTTTCTCTTTTCCTCTATGCTTTCCTTTCTAAACTTTAGAAGACTAGTTTTGACAAACTCTTTGAATATTTTTCCTGCTTTTCTAAAATATTCTGTAAACGTTTAAATAATTTATTTATAATTAGCCGTAATGATGTTTTTACCTCTTTTATAATATGCCGTAGTGCCAGTAATTCTAGAGGTAAAAGAATTAAACGTATTTCTAAAAATCGGAATGCTTTGTCTTTTAAAATTTACAAGATATAATGTAAATTTAGAAATACGTTTAATTCTTTTACCTCTAGAATTACTGGCACTTCGGCATATTATAAATTTAAAATAAATATGAATAGGAAATTATGTGTATAAATTCTGGTAACTATACCAAAATCACTTACGACTAGATTCACGACTTTGCGCATATTGTATTAACGATTACACTCCCCATTTCCATTAATGAATGACAATTCTTCACTTTTACCTACCTCATATTTCCCGTTTAAAATCTCAAGTTCAAACGTATTGCAAAAAGGAAAAATCCTTCTCTATATTTAATTTTGTCTGTATATTTCCTACAATCCCTTCTTTTCCAGTATCAGCTGTTTTTGTAGTGATATTTCCCCTCCCTAACCACACGGCTAAACTCTCCAAAAATATTATTTCAATTTACAGAAACATATTTTTAATTTCTACCAAAGCGACAGACAATTCAAAGAACAAATTTGGATTGGCATAGCTAGAAGTTAATGATGGAGATTAATAGATAACAATTTTCTGCGCCTGCTGCGTGAAAGTACTACACAAAAATGGCTTCAATTAAAGGGATATTTCCTTATTTAATATGAGTCCAGATTATGTTTATAAAGAAGGGCAGCACCCCAGTGTGTCTAACCCTTTTACCTCTAGAATTACTGCCTTTGAAAATCCCTTTCATATTACACATATTCATTTACATTTAACCAAGTTTCCGAAAGGTGTGTTGGATCAAAAGCCCCAATAAAATAAACTTCTCTTTATTAAAGAGTGTGATTAATCCTTCCACATACCTGGAACCGACTGTCAATATGTAATATATCTTTCCCTTGTCAGCGCTACGTGAATTGTCTGTATTTGGCGTTCCCCCATGTCTAGTATTATTTATTTTACTGCTGGTAGGTTCACTAAACTTTGCGACTATCTTGTCGCCTTAGCCTTTTCTCCTATCATTATCCTCCTACTCGTTCGGTGCTGTCGGGTGGGATAGTTTCCTTGCCCTCAAATGTTTTGTCCTTAACCGCACTGGTTGGCGAAACCCCCGAAGTTGTTATGATAGCATTTTTCCTGCGGTTTTCGCTGTAGGAAAACCACACAATGTAGTTGCATTCACTCTCCCCACTTCAACCCCATTTTCAGAGTTTTCAATGCTTTCCAGTTCATCTATGGTCTAGATTCGTCCATAAATAATTAATTTATTAAATCGCATAATTATATTAATACAAATACTGAAACAATGATTTCTATAAATGGGAAACTTACTAAGGGAATTACGCGTGCAAAAGGAAATAAACAAGGAGATTTTGTAAGTTCTGTACTGTTTAATTTGATAATGAATAAAATTATTCAAAAGATAAAGTGCCTACCACGTTACCAAATGGGAAACAAACATTTTAATATAGTATGTTAAGATGATGACGACGCAGTTCTGATTGCCAGAACAGAGGACGCACTCCTACCATTACTTCTTCGATTCGTGATAACAGCAGAAAAAATGAATATGGTTATCTCTACAAATAAAACTAAATGTATATGTATATCTAAGAACCCAATATGATGTAAGAAGTTAAAGACAAGTTATGGATTTAAAATATTTCGGACATACATTTCTGACTATCGTAGATTGATTGATGAAGTAAGATCTGAGGTTTTCAATCAATGAGAATATCACGATACTTACGAGATGTTATATTGAAGAGCAAATATTTAAAAACAGAAACCAAAATAAAAGTTTATAAAACAAGAGTATGAGCAATAATGACATATGGTGCTGCTGTAAGAGCAGATATTTGCCAAATGAAGTAACTCTTGAGAATATCAGAAATTAATACTTTAAGTGCCATAGTAAACGAAATAATACTTGACAGAGTCAGGAATCAGGATGGTAGGGTACAATACAATATCATAGATGCTGAGACATTTATTTCAACGATGGAAAAGGAAATGGAATACATACGTGACAGAGCAGACGTTACGAGGCCTATAGAAGCTGCAAGAACCTACGATCTAGAGGGAAAAAGAGGAGAGGGTAGACTTCTCAAAATATGAATGAGAAGTAATTATCATTGACAAAGTGTGTTTATAAATAAACAGTCACATGCTTATAGAAAAGAAGAAGCAGCTTTGCCTCCTTGCCGCGAACTAGTGTCGCTTAAGTAACACTCTTCCGCAAAGAACCTTCTCACTGAAATCTTCGTCAACATTAATACCGGTCTCTTTAACATATTCATTAGCTCTAACAATGCAACACTTGATTTTATAATATGATAGTTGACATAAAATCGGTCGCTCTACATTGTTACAACAACCGACTATGTGTGCTCTTTCAATGTCACTGTCCACCAAATAAATACCGATCTTTTAACTACAAGCACAGTTCCTTCACAGCACCCGCTCTCTTCTTCAGACAATCCATAAATTACTGTGTTTTTTCGGCGACTCTAATTTTCCAGATAGTCTAATATAGTTTCCAGGCATTGCAGTCTGTCCTTCGTCCGATGCATCGTCGCCTCAATATCTTGAATGCCGTCTTTCATTGCAGTTGACAGTTTCTCTGTTATATTTCTCACTACTATTTATATATACATTTTGATATTGACTGTTTTGTATGTCTACTACACAGGATCGGTCTAGATTTGTAAAAAGTTTCTAAATCATTCCGTGTCAAAAAATTTAGTAGCATAATTCCTTCGTAAGTCGCTAACAACAATGATTTGATTTAGATAAATTGTAGAAGGATCTAAGCTCAAGGTAGGGACGATTAGAGAGATTTATGTCCGCGGAGCTGTAATCCTCTGGGTTCGAAATTCTAGAGATATAGTTATTCTGAATGTTTATATAACACTAACAGCTATAAATGTAACACCCTCAAGGAGAAGTTAATTTTAATTAAAGTAATGTGACAATTTGTTTATCATTTTAGGAGTATATGATAAATTCATACAGACCAAAACACACGTGTCACATTAAGGGGTATTGAGACAGTCGATTAATATACTGAGTACCTACCTCTCTGAGGGCAACGTCTACATTATTCTCTCAGATAAATTGTAAACATGTGCCAAATAGCATCCTGCAATAGATTTCACCAGCCATCTAGCACCTGTTATCGCACTGAGTACCTACCTCTCTGAGGGCAACGTCTACATTATTCTCTCAGATAAATTGTAAACATGTGCCAAATAGCATCCTGCAATAGATTTCACCAGCCATCTAGCACCTGTTATCGCACTGAGTACCTACCTCTCTGAGGGCAACGTCTACATTATTCTCTCAGATAAATTGTAAACATGTGCCAAATAGCATCCTGCAATAGATTTCACCAGCCATCTAGCACCTGTTATCGCACTGAGTACCTACCTCTCTGAGGGCAACGTCTACATTATTCTCTCAGATAAATTGTAAACATGTGCCAAATAGCATCCTGCAATAGATTTCACCAGCCATCTAGCACCTGTTATCGCACTGAGTACCTACCTCTCTGAGGGCAACGTCTACATTATTCTCTCAGATAAATTGTAAACATGTGCCAAATAGCATCCTGCAATAGATTTCACCAGTCATCTAGCACCTGTTATCGCACTGAGTACCTACCTCTCTGAGGGCAACGTCTACATTATTCTCTCAGATAAATTGTAAACATGTGCCAAATAGCATCCTGCAATAGATTTCACCAGCCATCTAGCACCTGTTATCGCACTGAGTACCTACCTCTCTGAGGGCAACGTCTACATTATTCTCTCAGATAAATTGTAAACATGTGCCAAATAGCATCCTGCAATAGATTTCACCAGCCATCTAGCACCTGTTATCGCACTGAGTACCTACCTCTCTGAGGGCAACGTCTACATTATTCTCTCAGATAAATTGTAAACATGTGCCAAATAGCATCCTGCAATAGATTTCACCAGCCATCTAGCACCTGTTATCGCACTGAGTACCTACCTCTCTGAGGGCAACGTCTACATTATTCTCTCAGATAAATTGTAAACATGTGCCAAATAGCATCCTGCAATAGATTTCACCAGCCATCTAGCACCTGTTATCGCACTGAGTACCTACCTCTCTGAGGGCAACGTCTACATTATTCTCTCAGATAAATTGTAAACATGTGCCAAATAGCATCCTGCAATAGATTTCACCAGCCATCTAGCACCTGTTATCGCACTGAGTACCTACCTCTCTGAGGGCAACGTCTACATTATTCTCTCAGATAAATTGTAAACATGTGCCAAATAGCATCCTGCAATAGATTTCACCAGCCATCTAGCACCTGTTATCGCACTGAGTACCTACCTCTCTGAGGGCAACGTCTACATTATTCTCTCAGATAAATTGTAAACATGTGCCAAATAGCATCCTGCAATAGATTTCACCAGCCATCTAGCACCTGTTATCGCACTGAGTACCTACCTCTCTGAGGGCAACGTCTACATTATTCTCTCAGATAAATTGTAAACATGTGCCAAATAGCATCCTGCAATAGATTTCACCAGCCATCTAGCACCTGTTATCGCACTGAGTACCTACCTCTCTGAGGGCAACGTCTACATTATTCTCTCAGATAAATTGTAAACATGTGCCAAATAGCATCCTGCAATAGATTTCACCAGCCATCTAGCACCTGTTATCGCACTGAGTACCTACCTCTCTGAGGGCAACGTCTACATTATTCTCTCAGATAAATTGTAAACATGTGCCAAATAGCATCCTGCAATAGATTTCACCAGCCATCTAGCACCTGTTATCGCACTGAGTACCTACCTCTCTGAGGGCAACGTCTACATTATTCTCTCAGATAAATTGTAAACATGTGCCAAATAGCATCCTGCAATAGATTTCACCAGCCATCTAGCACCTGTTATCGCACTGAGTACCTACCTCTCTGAGGGCAACGTCTACATTATTCTCTCAGATAAATTGTAAATATGTGCCAAATAGCATCCTGCAATAGATTTCACCAGCCATCTAGCACCTGTTATCGCACTGAGTACCTACCTCTCTGAGGGCAACGTCTACATTATTCTCTCAGATAAATTGTAAACATGTGCCAAATAGCATCCTGCAATAGATTTCACCAGCCATCTAGCACCTGTTATCGCACTGAGTACCTACCTCTCTGAGGGCAACGTCTACATTATTCTCTCAGATAAATTGTAAACATGTGCCAAATAGCATCCTGCAATAGATTTCACCAGCCATCTAGCACCTGTTATCGCACTGAGTACCTACCTCTCTGAGGGCAACGTCTACATTATTCTCTCAGATAAATTGTAAACATGTGCCAAATAGCATCCTGCAATAGATTTCACCAGCCATCTAGCACCTGTTATCGCACTGAGTACCTACCTCTCTGAGGGCAACGTCTACATTATTCTCTCAGATAAATTGTAAACATGTGCCAAATAGCATCCTGCAATAGATTTCACCAGCCATCTAGCACCTGTTATCGCACTGAGTACTAAAACCGGATATTTATCCCCATATAATAATAATAAGGGTTTTTGTTTTGTTAATAATTATATTTATTTATATGAAGAATGGACATCAGATTGATTTATAGAATTCAAATTTTTTTATAAGTATAAAAAAAAATAACCAGTCAATATAAACTGTTAATACAGTTAGATGTTTTTATAACTGATGCAGTATGTAAAATACTTCAAATATTCAAATTGATAATTTTTATAAAGAAATAAATGGGATTGGACGAAGAGGATAGAAGTTAGCTTGAAAATACTCCTTCCTTTTCTGTTGGACCAATCAGAACCTAGAGGTTATTACATAATAAAAAGATGGCTACAATACTTGAAGATGGTCGGTCATGTTCGGCGACTGCTCCTTAAAGAATAAGGAAATAATTGTTTATTTTATTGATGTTGGTTGAAAGAAATAGTGTTAAAAGTATGAAAGATTATATAGTGATATAATAGTCATCCATCTTGGTGAAAAACAGTTTCTAAGTGAAAATAATGAATAATAATGACTGGATTGACCGTTAGCATTCGTCATCCATTAAATACATAAAATGGTAATCTTCTAGAAGTGAAAAATATCAACCGAAGCCGGAATCTTTTGGAACTTTTAAATTACAAGATTCATCTTGACCAAAGTGAGAGTTTTAAATAAACTAACTTATCGTTCAACTGTTAATAAAGTGTTGTTATTTGTGTAAGAAACATTTCCTCATTCCCCTGAAGAGAGTTATTAGTGCCGTGGCAGATTTAAAGTGGTTTAAATTATATCACAAATCTTCAACTTCGGATATCTCACCGAGAAACCCAACTTTAAATGTCTCCACAACGAGGGGCAAAAATAAACAACAACTTCAAATGGCGCATCAACGAGGGCTCGAATGGGAATCGAACCAGGGACCTGTAAACCTGAATCGAACCAAGGACCACGAGAATGAGGAAAGTAATAAAAATCTTCAAAAGTGAGTACAGTTAAAATTTATATGTGAAAAGTGAATTAGTGATAATAACAATTAATGCTTTTAAGAAATAAGAAAATATTAAAATACCCAACAATGGCCAATAACGAAAATATTAACTTGTAAAACTGTTAATATTGATGAAGAAATTAGTGAAGGCCAAGAAAATTTAATTTTGTGTAACAATGAAATAATCAAACTAATGATACACCTTCTTGGGTAACATTGTTAATAAATAACATTTCTGATATTAATAATAAACTGGAAAAGAATAGTGCAGAATTAAAGGAAATTAGGAATGACAATTCAATTCTCAGTAGTAAATTAGAAGCTAATGTAACTAACCTTAGCAATAAAATTGATGCAAATATTTCCAATCTTAGTAAAGAAATTAAAGAAAATAACTTAAAACTAGATCAAAAGTTAGAAAGCATTAGGTTAGAATGCAAACAAAACAATTCTAAACTGGAACAGAGAATAGTAAATGTAGCTAAAGACTGTGAAAAGAAAATAGATATTTGTAAAAATGAGGTAGAAAAATGTAATGAAAAGATTGATGAAACACATAATCAAATAGAAATATCTTTGATTGAGGTAAGGCAAAGTTGCCAAGATAAAATCGAAGAATTAGGAACTAAAGTCGAAGATAGACTAAAAAATTCCGAAGAAAGTGTTATCTTAGGTAATGAAGAACTTCAATCAAAGATAACAAATGAAGTAATTATTATAAAAGAACAAGTTGAAGGATGGATAACTAAGATTGTTGAACTTGAAAATAAATATGTGTCAGAAAATAGTGAAAAGGAGATTGAGGTTATGTCAGGACATTCTAGTAATGTTAATAATGATCCTCCTTCTAGTAGTAGTAGTAAAAATGTATGTAAAATTCCTGCTAATCTTTTAGGGGAAATTAACTTACCTAATTTTGGTGATACTGTAGGCCAAAGCCCTACTGATTTCATTAGGGAAATTGAAGAATACTTCGAAATCAAAGGAATAGAAGACAAGTTCAGAATGTTCTTCATAAGAAAAAGTTTAAAAGACAATGCAGAGTCTTGGTTTAAGATAGCTTGCCATGATTCAATAACTTATCAAACATTTAAAAATGCTTTCTTAGGTTACTACTGGGGACCAGAAAGACAAAACAAACTAAGGTTAGACCTAACTAGTGGAAAATTCTCCAACAATGGTAAACAAGGTTATCTTAATTATTTCTTGGAGAAGGCAAAAATGGCATCATTGTTACAGCCTCCAATAGATGAGAGAACTTTAATTTCTATGTTATCGCATCACTTCCCAGATGAGATTAGATATCATTTGATAGTAGCCAGACCACAAAATGTTTCTGAAATGTTAGAGTTGTTAGCTCTACTAGAGAATAAAAGAGAAGTAGATAAATGTAGTAAAAGAAATTTATTTGGGGAAGGGGCAGAGCCCTATAATAAGAAAGGTAATTTTGTAACTAAAAGAAATGATGAATATCATAATGAGAATAGAGAAAGAAGTTTCAAACAGGGCAACAATAATAATAGGTTTGTTCAAAATAGAAACAGCCCAAATAAAAATAGGATGACTAATAATTATAGTAACAATAACCAGAATGGATGGTTCAAACGTAATGAAAATAGGAATGACAGACAAATTAATTATATGGATGTTAACAGAGTAGGAGAAAATAGAAATAGGTATTGGACTTCTCCCTGTAGAGGTAAAAGAAGAAGGAATGCCTATGGTAATGAAAATAAAGGATATTTCCAACGACAACAAAATTGTCAAATTAATGAAACTAGTGATAGGACAGAGCAAAATAGAATAGACTCTGTAACTATCACAACCAAAGTCAAGATATACCTAGTAATGAAAATGACCTCGAAGTAAATCACAGGATACCTCGTGCTTTAAACGCATAGAAGGTACATTAAAGACTCCGCAATGTACCTCAATCGTTATGAACTTAGGGGTCCAAAATAGATGCTTTGATAGGTTTCAAAATTTAGAAATTGTACCAGCAAATATGAGAGGAGATAGTAAGTTATGTACCTCAAGACAGCGAGATAGCATAATCTTGAATAATCATTTGAATGTTTTCTAAAATCAGGATGCTATGCCTGTTACTAATAAAGAATTAAATGTCATAGGAAGGACCACCCAAAATAAAGTAAATATTTTTAACAATGATGTTACTTGCATAGCGGATAGTGGCTGCTCAAACACAACAATAGATCAGAAATTTTATAATTTCTTAGTCAACAAAGGGAATAAAGATAATGACTGTAAGAATATGTGGAGTGTATTGTACTCTTGCGATAGGCAAGAAGAAACTGCCAATTAAGCTTCAGTGCCTTCTAGATTTATATATCGGAGGATATTACTTCAGTGCGATATGTTTAATTTCTCCATACTTGTCTTGTGATATGGTTAATAGGCTGCGACTGTTGGAGCAATATAATGCCATAATAAATTTTGAGTGTAAGAATATTTCCTTGTATAATGAAGATAATGTGAGAGTCGTTATCCCATTTGATAATGAATATGAGGAGAATAAGAATCTAAGTAAGAAGGAGAGTGACATTGCTGAAGAACACATTTTTATAGAGAATATTGTTGTTCATGAGGAGAGGGAATTGGTAAATGGCCGTGGATGCAACATGCAAGATAATATTGCAGTTAATTGTACTTCCGACAAAAGTGTCGAGGGCGAAGATAGCCTTAATAATGAAAATGGTTGTGCTGACGATTATGTCGCATGTAAATGTGTGTGATTTAGAATGTGTCTCTTGCAATACTGAGTATGATGAAATTCCTCTATTATATTGTGTGAGTGACGAACTTGAAAAAGACATCTGTGAAATGATAAAGGAAAAAGTTAAAGACACTCATGGCATAAACAATGAACAGAAGGCATGTTGTATGACATCTTAATGAAAAATAAGAGTTCTTTTTCTTCGAAGCCAGGATTGTGCAACTGTTTTAAATATTCCTTTAAAGTGATGGAACATCCACCTATAAATATTAAAAGTAGACCCATCCCTATTGCTATCAGAGAGCAGGCAGATCAAATGATAGATGACATGTTAAAGCAAGGAATAATACAGAAATCTGATTCTCCTTACGCCAACCATATTTGCTGGGTGTTAAAACCTAATGGCAAAATTCGCCTGTGTTTAGACAGTCGTAGGACTAATTCTTTCACTGTCCGGGATAATTATAGGCCCGAGACAATTGAAGCATCTATAGCAAATATGAAAACTGGTAGATTTATTAGTTCTATTGATTTAACTTCTTCATTTTGGCAGATAGAACTAGACCCCAAAGTTCGGCCCTATACAGCTTTTATACATAATGGAAAAGTATATGAATTTACCAGGTGTGCATTCGGTCTAAGAAATAGCGGAAGTGCGCTTCTTAGAGCCCTAGATATTGTACTATCTGATGATGTTAAAAGACATTGTACTATATATTGTTGACCGATGCAATTATTATTGATAATGTTTTTGAGAATCATATATCTCATATTGATTAATGTTGTCTCAATTAAAGAATAGTGGAATGACAGTCAGCCTAGAAAAGTCTGTGTTTGTTAGGTCGGAGGTTCAATTCCTAGGATACAGGATCTCTAATCAAGGGATTACTCCTGACCCAGACAAGGTTCAAGGAATCTTAGAAATTCCTTCACCAAAGAAACATAAAACAACTTCGTAGATTTTTAGGAATCTTAAATTACTATTCGAAGTTTGTCATCAACTATGCCTCAGCGGTTAGTAAGCTGAGAGGGCTGCTGAAGAAAGATAGTAAATGGAGATGGACAGAGGACCATCAATCTACTTTTGAATATGTTAAGAAGTTATTTGCAAATAGTATTTCACTACAGAGACCAAAAATGGACAGAGATTTCCATTTATACACAGACGCGAGTAAAACTGGCCTCGGTGCTGTTTTAACTCAATTTGACGATGATGGGCAACAGTATGTTGTGTCGACAAGCTTCGCGCTCGACTACCATCATTGAAGGAAATTACACTGTTTTCAGAGTTGGAGCTTACAAGCAATATTTTATGCTCTAAATAAATTTAGAATTTATGTTTATAAAAAAACAAAGTTTATTGTTCCATAGGGGACCACATATTTCACTAAGTTTTATAAGTAAATGTTAGATTATCCAATAATAAACTGAGTTAGGATGATCATGGGAAATTATTTCCTATGATATTGAAATATAAAACAATAGAAGGAGAACAGCATGTGTTTGCGGAACCTCCTGTCTAGATTGAAAAGTGTTGGGAAAAGAAATACCTGAAACTGTAACATACTCCTAAACACGAAGTAGTAATGTTTAATGTAAAACTGTATTTTATGAGACAAAGAATTTTCATTGTTGATGAAAACAACATGGGTTGGAGCATCAAAAATATGATATAGAGTTACACAACGATTGAAGTATAGTGCGAGAGATATAAAAATAAGATGACAAAAATGGAATTGATTGTAATAAGAAAAATCGGTATAAAGGATGACATTCGTTACAAAATACATGGGAGAAATGTAAAAAAATGGGGAAGTTATAATTCCTAATAATATGTGAAGTTCCACTATTTTAGAACTTTTCATGTCGGCTTAAATCATTGCCAGGTTGTGAAAAATTAGCTCTCAACATTAAGTGAATTTTTTTATGTTAAACATTTAGATAAAAAGTTGAGAAAGCCTTACTTTCTTAATGAATAACTTGTCACAAAAGCCAAATGTAGGAACGGTAAAATATGATATAGTTCCACAAAACCATATTAGAGGAACCCAAAAGTAAAATAGCTTAGTAGTAAATGGATACTCAGGGAGAAATGCACACTAATACAAAATTGGTTACACGCATATTCTTGTATTATCTGATGTATTCTCCAAAATTGTAAAGATAATATGTTATCCATAAGATTGTGTAAATAGCAGAGCTTGCCTAGGTAAAAATTGTGAGAGATTATTACCCTTAATATGGACCTATTGATGCAACACGTAGTGATAATGCTTCAGTGTTCTCAAGTCCTAAGTTTAAAGATAAACTTACTGCTGATAGGAATTAAATCTGTACCATCTGTAGGTAAAATATCGACACCAAAAGTAATCCCGGTGAGAGAGTTAAGAGGGAAATTACTACAAGCTTGTAAGAGGTTTGACCCATCATTAACAATTCTGACTGGTTTTTACAAATATGTCAGCGTCATAGAGAATGTTATGAATCATTCAATTAATGTCAATACTGGGGAAGCACCCATTATTCCTAATGACAGGTAAACAACCTGAGAGGTAAGTTGCTAATTTACCATTACCTAATCATTTTGATAAAAGTCAAATCCGGAGACAGTCCGAGGGAATATATGTAAAAGAGTTAGTGAAAGGTTTGGAATGTCGCGCAGAAAAAGCGCCGCAACAATAAGGTTAAAAGAAACATAAAAGGAAGTGGAATACCCAAAGTTGGAGGACAAAGTTCTCCATAAGGGTAGATTTAATTATCCATATGCTTTAAAGCCAACAATATCATAGTGATGAACCGACTGTATAATAGCGTCCCTATGAAATATTTAATTATTTTAATGATACCAACATATGAGCTAGAGAAAAATAGACACTAGAAAAGAAATTGGAAAATATTCCAAAGAACTGTTTGAAACCATTTCCAGACTCCTATTAATTAGTTGTAGCTGGTGACTTCAAATAAGTTCAAAGTGTATTGAAATATTATTGGGATGTTAAATTGTTGTAAAATATTACTTCTAGTTCATTAGGTAACATGTATTTATTATAATTGTGGATGTATTACATTGTATTGATTCTAATACCGATGAATCTTGTATAGAAAGAAACTTGATATTTGGGGAAAGTGATTTATTGTAATTTAGCCTCACCACTTAGTTGTAGCTAAGATTAAAAAAAAATCAGGGGCAATTTAAAACCAGGATATTTATCCCCCATATAATAATAATAAGGGTTTTTGTTTTGTTTATAATTATATCTATTATATGAAGAATGGGACATCCAGATTGATTTATAGAATTCAAATTTTTTTATAAGTATAAAAAAAAAATAACCAGTCAATATAAACTGTTAATACAGTTAGATGTTTTATTAACGAGCAGTTTGAGTATGTAACATACTTCAAATATGCACAAAATGATAATTTTTATAAAGAAATAAATGGGATTGGACGAAGAGGATAGAAGTTAGCTTGCAAATACTCCTTCCTTTTCTGTTGGACCAATCAGAACCTAGAGGTTATTACATAATAAAAAGATGGCTACAATACTTGAGAGATGGTCGGTCATGGTCGGCGACTGCTCCTTAAAGACTAAGGGCAAATAATGGTTTAGTTTATTGATGTTGGTTGAAAGAAATAGTGTTAAAAGTATTGATGAAAGGTATATCGTGATATAATAGTCCCATCCATCTTGGTGAACAAAACAGTTTTCTAAGTGAAAAATAATGAATAATAATGACTGGATTGACCGTTAGCATTCGTCATCCATTAAAATACATAAAATGGTAATCTTCTAGAAGTGAAAAATATCAACCGAAGCAGGAATCTTTTGGAACTTTTAAATTAAAAGATTCATCTTGACCAAAGTGAAGAGTTTTAAATAAACTAACTGATCGTTCAACTGTTAATAAAGTGTTTGTTATTTGTGTAAGAAACATTTCCTCATTCCCATGAAGAGAGTTATTAGTGCCGTGGCAGATTTAAAGTGGTTTAAATTATATCACAAATCTTCAACTTCGGATATCTCACCGAGAAACCCAACTTTAAATGTCTTCACAACGAGGGGCAAAAATAAACACAACTTCAGTACCTGACCTCTCTGAGGGCCCAAAGGTTATACATTATTCTCTCAGATAAATTGTAAACATGTGCCCAAATAGACATCCTGCAATATTTGGATTCACCAGCCATCTAGCACCTGTTTATCGCCACTGAGTACCTACCTCTCTGGGGCCAACGTCTACATTATTCTCTCAGATAAATTGTAACAATGTGCCAAATATCATCCTGCAAATAGATTTCACCAGCCCTCTATCACCTGTGATCCGCACTGAGTACCTACCTCTCTGAGGGCAACGTCTACATTATTCTCTCAGATAAATTGTAAACATGTGCCAAATAGCATCCTGCCAATAGATTTCACCAGCCATCTAGCACCTGTTATCGCACTGAGTACCTACCTCTCTGAGGGCAACGTCTACATTATTCTCTCAGATAAATTGTAAACATGTGCCAAATAGCATCCTGCAATAGATTTCACCAGCCATCTAGCACCTGTTATCGCACTGAGTACCTACCTCTCTGAGGGAAACGTCTACATTATTCTCTCAGATAAATTGTAAACATGTGCCAAATAGCATCCTGCAATAGATTTCACCAGCCATCTAGCACCTGTTATCGCACTGAGTACCTACCTCTCTGAGGGCAACGTCTACATTATTCTCTCAGATAAATTGTAAACATGTGCCAAATAGCATCCTGCAATAGATTTCACCAGCCATCTAGCACCTGTTATCGCACTGAGTACCTACCTCTCTGAGGGAACGTCTACATTATTCTCTCAGATAATTGTAAACATGTGCCAAATAGCATCCTGCAATAGATTTCACCAGCCATCTAGCACCTGTTATCGCACTGAGTACCTACCTCTCTGAGGGCAACGTCTACATTATTCTCTCAGATAAATTGTAAACATGTGCCAAATAGCATCCTGCAATAGATTTCACCAGCCATCTAGCACCTGTTATCGCACTGAGTACCTACCTCTCTGAGGGCAACGTCTACATTATTCTCTCAGATAAATTGTAAACATGTGCCAAATAGCATCCTGCAATAGATTTCACCAGCCATCTAGCACCTGTTATCGCACTGAGTACCTACCTCTCTGAGGGCAACGTCTACATTATTCTCTCAGATAAATTGTAAACATGTGCCAAATAGCATCCTGCAATAGATTTCACCAGCCATCTAGCACCTGTTATCGCACTGAGTACCTACCTCTCTGAGGGCAACGTCTACATTATTCTCTCAGATAAATTGTAAACATGTGCCAAATAGCATCCTGCAATAGATTTCACCAGCCATCTAGCACCTGTTATCGCACTGAGTACCTACCTCTCTGAGGGCAACGTCTACATTATTCTCTCAGATAAATTGTAAACATGTGCCAAATAGCATCCTGCAATAGATTTCACCAGCCATCTAGCACCTGTTATCGCACTGAGTACCTACCTCTCTGAGGGCAACGTCTACATTATTCTCTCAGATAAATTGTAAACATGTGCCAAATAGCATCCTGCAATAGATTTCACCAGCCATCTAGCACCTGTTATCGCACTGAGTACCTACCTCTCTGAGGGCAACGTCTACATTATTCTCTCAGATAAATTGTAAACATGTGCCAAATAGCATCCTGCAATAGATTTCACCAGCCATCTAGCACCTGTTATCGCACTGAGTACCTACCTCTCTGAGGGCAACGTCTACATTATTCTCTCAGATAAATTGTAAACATGTGCCAAATAGCATCCTGCAATAGATTTCACCAGCCATCTAGCACCTGTTATCGCACTGAGTACCTACCTCTCTGAGGGCAACGTCTACATTATTCTCTCAGATAAATTGTAAACATGTGCCAAATAGCATCCTGCAATAGATTTCACCAGCCATCTAGCACCTGTTATCGCACTGAGTACCTACCTCTCTGAGGGCAACGTCTACATTATTCTCTCAGATAAATTGTAAACATGTGCCAAATAGCATCCTGCAATAGATTTCACCAGCCATCTAGCACCTGTTATCGCACTGAGTACCTACCTCTCTGAGGGCAACGTCTACATTATTCTCTCAGATAAATTGTAAACATGTGCCAAATAGCATCCTGCAATAGATTTCACCAGCCATCTAGCACCTGTTATCGCACTGAGTACCTACCTCTCTGAGGGCAACGTCTACATTATTCTCTCAGATAAATTGTAAACATGTGCCAATAGCATCCTGCAATAGATTTCACCAGCCATCTAGCACCTGTTATCGCACTGAGTACCTACCTCTCTGAGGGCAACGTCTACTTATTCTCTCAAGATAAATTGTAAACATGTGCCAAATAGCATCCTGCAATAGATTTCACCAGCCATCTAGCACCTGTTATCGCACTGAGTACCTACCTCTCTGAGGGCAACGTCTACATTATTCTCTCAGATAAATTGTAAACATGTGCCAAATAGCATCCTGCAATAGATTTCACCAGCCATCTAGCACCTGTTATCGCACTGAGTACCTACCTCTCTGAGGGCAACGTCTACATTATTCTCTCAGATAAATTGTAAACATGTGCCAAATAGCATCCTGCAATAGATTTCACCAGCCATCTAGCACCTGTTATCGCACTGAGTACCTACCTCTCTGAGGGCAACGTCTACATTATTCTCTCAGATAAATTGTAACATGTGCCAAATAGCATCCTGCAATAGATTTCACCAGCCATCTAGCACCTGTTATCGCACTGAGTACCTACCTCTCTGAGGGCAACGTCTACATTATTCTCTCAGATAAATTGTAAACATGTGCCAAATAGCATCCTGCAATAGATTTCACCAGCCATCTAGCACCTGTTATCGCACTGAGTACCTACCTCTCTGAGGGCAACGTCTACATTATTCTCTCAGATAAATTGTAAACATGTGCCAAATAGCATCCTGCAATAGATTTCACCAGCCATCTAGCACCTGTTATCGCACTGAGTACCTACCTCTCTGAGGGCAACGTCTACATTATTCTCTCAGATAAATTGTAAACATGTGCCAAATAGCATCCTGCAATAGATTTCACCAGCCATCTAGCACCTGTTATCGCACTGAGTACCTACCTCTCTGAGGGCAACGTCTACATTATTCTCTCAGATAAATTGTAAACATGTGCCAAATAGCATCCTGCAATAGATTTCACCAGCCATCTAGCACCTGTTATCGCACTGAGTACCTACCTCTCTGAGGGCAACGTCTACATTATTCTCTCAGATAAATTGTAAACATGTGCCAAATAGCATCCTGCAATAGATTTCACCAGCCATCTAGCACCTGTTATCGCACTGAGTACCTACCTCTCTGAGGGCAACGTCTACATTATTCTCTCAGATAAATTGTAAACATGTGCCAAATAGCATCCTGCAATAGATTTCACCAGCCATCTAGCACCTGTTATCGCACTGAGTACCTACCTCTCTGAGGGCAACGTCTACATTATTCTCTCAGATAAATTGTAAACATGTGCCAAATAGCATCCTGCAATAGATTTCACCAGCCATCTAGCACCTGTTATCGCACTGAGTACCTACCTCTCTGAGGGCAAACGTCTACATTATTCTCTCAGATAAATTGTAAACATGTGCCAAATAGCATCCTGCAATAGATTTCACCAGCCATCTAGCACCTGTTATCGCACTGAGTACCTACCTCTCTGAGGGCAACGTCTACATTATTCTCTCAGATAAATTGTAAACATGTGCCAAATAGCATCCTGCAATAGATTTCACCAGCCATCTAGCACCTGTTATCGCACTGAGTACCTACCTCTCTGAGGGCAACGTCTACATTATTCTCTCAGATAAATTGTAAACATGTGCCAAATAGCATCCTGCAATAGATTTCACCAGCCATCTAGCACCTGTTATCGCACTGAGTACCTACCTCTCTGAGGGCAACGTCTACATTATTCTCTCAGATAAATTGTAAACATGTGCCAAATAGCATCCTGCAATAGATTTCACCAGCCATCTAGCACCTGTTATCGCACTGAGTACCTACCTCTCTGAGGGCAACGTCTACATTATTCTCTCAGATAAATTGTAAACATGTGCCAAATAGCATCCTGCAATAGATTTCACCAGCCATCTAGCACCTGTTATCGCACTGAGTACCTACCTCTCTGAGGGCAACGTCTACATTATTCTCTCAGATAAATTGTAAACATGTGCCAAATAGCATCCTGCAATAGATTTCACCAGCCATCTAGCACCTGTTATCGCACTGAGTACCTACCTCTCTGAGGGCAACGTCTACATTATTCTCTCAGATAAATTGTAAACATGTGCCAAATAGCATCCTGCAATAGATTTCACCAGCCATCTAGCACCTGTTATCGCACTGAGTACCTACCTCTCTGAGGGCAACGTCTACATTATTCTCTCAGATAAATTGTAAACATGTGCCAAATAGCATCCTGCAATAGATTTCACCAGCCATCTAGCACCTGTTATCGCACTGAGTACCTACCTCTCTGAGGGCAACGTCTACATTATTCTCTCAGATAAATTGTAAACATGTGCCAAATAGCATCCTGCAATAGATTTCACCAGCCATCTAGCACCTGTTATCGCACTGAGTACCTACCTCTCTGAGGGCAACGTCTACATTATTCTCTCAGATAAATTGTAAACATGTGCCAAATAGCATCCTGCAATAGATTTCACCAGCCATCTAGCACCTGTTATCGCACTGAGTACCTACCTCTCTGAGGGCAACGTCTACATTATTCTCTCAGATAAATTGTAAACATGTGCCAAATAGCATCCTGCAATAGATTTCACCAGCCATCTAGCACCTGTTATCGCACTGAGTACCTACCTCTCTGAGGGCAACGTCTACATTATTCTCTCAGATAAATTGTAAACATGTGCCAAATAGCATCCTGCAATAGATTTCACCAGCCATCTAGCACCTGTTATCGCACTGAGTACCTACCTCTCTGAGGGCAACGTCTACATTATTCTCTCAGATAAATTGTAAACATGTGCCAAATAGCATCCTGCAATAGATTTCACCAGCCATCTAGCACCTGTTATCGCAATTCAGCAATAGTTGCAGGCTCTGGAGAAATTGCCAGTTCCTACTTGATCATATCACGTCCATGTACAATGGGCAGGATACCTGGGGATCTTGCTACCCAAGTCAATAGTTGTACACGACACGATTTCGTTGCGTCACATCATTAATTTATTTAAGTGAATTATCCTGTTGAAAAACGGACATCGCCTTCCTGTCTAAGTATAGATACTGCTTATTTCATCCTTCAGAAACTAGACATGTGACCGCGAGTTGTAACTGACGATCCCCTTGAATGAGGCTTCAGTTTCGTGGGAGAATGCATTCTGGCAGATGATGCTCACCATGTCTCTGCCGTACACTTGTAAATCTGTCACTCGCATACACACAGAACATACTCTCGTCACTGAAGACAACAGAGCGCCATTGTAGTCACCTGGCTATTTTTTTCACAACACGAAAGTAGTTTACCTTGGCGGTGTTGTGATGTAAGAAGTAGCCTGGACAGAGACAAAATATATCTTAATCCTGGTTCAAGCAGACGGTTTTCAATCGTCCTTGGTAACACACCAGGCGCAACATGTGCCCGGAAATATATTCCCTGAATGCTGTTCGGGCGGCCAATATTACTCGCACTATGCGTCAAACTTGATGTTCGTCTGTACTACGCGGCCGACCAGAACGTGGTCTATGGGTGTGGGAATATTTTATATACACAAATGAATGCAGCGACACACCACCGATATATTGTGCCCAAAGAGTACAGGAATCCGTAGGTATGCCCATTCAGTCTCTCACAGGCCTACGTGTGAACCCTTAAAAATGGCTGAAGTTGTTCGACAGTAGTACGTTCACGTCGTCGGGGTATGGGTGTACACTACAGTAAATGTTGAGAACAATGTCGACCTCTAAAAGCATTAGTCAAAACACAGGGCGCACAGGCAGGCCTCCTGAGCGCCGATAACCCTGACAAATGAATCACTAACATTAAAACTCCTCTGTTTGCACATAATACACGCTGGTCCCAATGAACACAGTTCTCGGAAGTGCTGCATTTTTTCGGTACAGTATTTTAATTAAATGTATGTTTTGCAAGAAAAAACATAATTAGATCTACACGTTTGTTCGAAAGCAGTGACGGATATACTTATATTTCATTCGATGTCGAATTTGATACATTTACTTTGTAAACGAGTGTGAGAAATGGATTATAAAAATCCTCAAGTCCTTCATCGAACGTAAATTTACCCAACAAACAAACTAAGAAGTACTGTGTAAAGACTGATTATAACGCAAGTAATGCTATGTGTACTGTATATATAATATATGCTCCTCAAACAGTAGGTAATTAAAGGCTCGTCAGTTTTGACTTGGTATCACTTACCCTTAAAACCGTTTATTACACGTTAATATAAATAGAAACTTTTCAATTTACGGAGACCAGCTTTACTAATCGCGCGTACTTCATATTGACAGCACTGTTTGCTCAGTAAGTGATACTTACTGACTTATTTGTTTATATTCCCCCCATCGAAAATATCCTGTTCTGTATGCAGATATAATAGCTGATTAAAGTAATTTTTCCATGTACATAATATATTTCTGGATATTCCCATTTTCAATTCTAATTTCTTTGATGTAGCCAGTAAACTGCCTGTTTCTGTCCTAATTCCTCCAAATAATTTTATGATGTTCAAGTGTTTTTGTTCAGTTCAAGATCATTAATATTCCTTCTCAAATATTCACTCTTTTCACTCAAGTAACCTAGTGACTCCCACCTGATATTACGCATTTTTTTAAATTTACTTCATTTGGCTAATGTGAATAAGATTTTTTTGATAGATTTTATTTCTTTATAATATCGGCACTTTCATCAAACCATTTCTTGTTTTGCCTCATTTTAAAATAACTTACGTTTTCTGATTCTGGCAATTTAATAGTATCTCTTATAGCCTCCCATTTTTCATTTATATCAATTTCGTCTTCGTTTGCCACATTCTCATCTGGATATTCCATTATTTCAAATCTATTAGCATTTTTCATCTGGTGTTCTAACTGCAGTACATTATTTCATAAGTTTCTTATTTCAATTTTTTTCAGAATCATCTTTGGCGTCTTTAACTCTCATAAGCGATAACCGTTCTCTCATTTTCATCCTGTCCCGATGATGACCCGAATTGCAGTCTCTCCCTCTAACTGATGTAACATTATATATTATATGTGCAGAAGTCCAGGAATATTTAAGAATATCCTTATACAGAAATATTGTGATTTAAGAATACGATTATTTATTGTAGCAAAGGTAATATAGGCATACTATTGAAAAATAAATGTGCTAACACAATATTCAGTGTTAGGTTATTCGCTACCTGATCATCGAAATTGGTCACATCGATGAATATTTTCAAAGTATATAATTCAGAATTTCATTATATCTGAGAAGCAAAAAATAAGTTGATAATTTTTAATAAACGTTTTTTTTTGTTATACGATAGATATTAAAATAGAGTCTATTACTTGTGTAATTTCTGTTTGTAAATAATTGTAACGTTTAAATGTATAAGTTACTTCCTAGAATACATGGGCCTATGTCATATACATTTAATCTCTTTTTACACAATTTTAAAATATCAGAGGATCGAAACTGTAATCTTATTTTTGAAATTTCCTTTGAAAATAATAGTCCATTGCTCTGTAAAAATATAAATGTATTTTTCTATTGGGTGCATAACATATGTTACGTGGACGGAGTTGTGTCCTTCTGCCTGCAATAAGTATATTCATCCATCCATAGTAATTCTGCCCGAAGGCAGGTCCTTCACTGCAATCATAGAATTTTCATGCTACGCTTGCAGGTTTACTAGGGAATTATAGGTGTGGTAGCTTCCCGTTGCTTTCCACACCGGTGAAAGATGATGATGGTGATAATGATAAGGATGATGATGATGACCACATGATTTCGGGGACCATTTGGGCCTTAAAGTTTTCCTGACATTTGTCTTACAGGTGAGGAAAAAACCTCACCCAGAAAAAATGCCCCGACCGGGGATCGAACCCGGGCCCGCTGCGTGACAAGGCAGGACGCTACCTTGAGAACGCAGCGCTGGACAAAAATATATATAAGCAATGTAAAAAAATTAAGGCTCCTAGAGATTTTTAAATCATCTTACTAATTAGTTCATTTTTGTAATAGGCCTATACTTTTTAATTTTATTTACTTTCTATTATTACTAGGAATTGATGTATCGATACGGACTGTGAAACTCACATTCGACTTGCTGTCATGCGATCAATTTTCAAATAATTCTGTTTATTTGTATTAAAAACTTTACAACAATAAAATCCAACTACTACTAATAATATTTTAAGCGCTTTTTACTGATTTTTCCAATTAAATCTGCGGCTTCGGAACTGTCACGGTAACCTATTTCACGTTGTTTCTGTAAAAATAAAAATTATAACTAAAATAACAAGCACAAAGAAGCCGTATTCGGATGTTCAAAATAAGATGCTCAAATATTAACAAAAAAATGTTTAAGTAATAAAGAATATAAGAATGCTGTTTATAGAATGTGTTAGAGAAAGAAGGCAGATGTTGATTTCTGTAACATATGAACATGTTGTTTTAATTGTTTGGCTTTAACCCAAGTTTGTAGCAAAAGTCTTCTGTTTTAATCGGCCATGCGAGAGTAGAGAGAACTTGCAGCTCTGGGAATGTAGGCGAGATTGTAATGCTACTTCCTTGATAGCAATCTTTGTGCTTTAACTTTTGCGTAAAAAAATAAAATTAGAAATTAAACTTCATTTTCATGCTTCCTCCTCCTCTGTTTTAACCTCAAATTGGTAAATAAAGAAAATTACTTCTGTATACAACTAGACAAAACATAGTATTTGCTAGTCTTAACACCTAATTATTAACATAAAATGTGAAATATATATAACTATCCAAGTGCATGTAAATAAACGTCTATCACATTCCTTGTATCTCTGACAGTCAAGTGCAATTGAAAGCATATATATATATACGTTAGATACTAAATCTATGCTCACTAGGAATGCATTAGAGTTTTGTTTATTTATTAGGATAGTTATCTATATTTTCCATTTACTTGATGTAAAGTATATATAATTGAACAATGCCAGAACAGATATGGTCAGTTACCGTACATCGGATAATAAGGTAAATGAAGAATAGATAAATCAGAAACCAAAGAATTAGAGATATGATGAAACTTAATAAGAATGTTGTTTTCAAATAAGTGAAGAATGAAAATGGAGATGGTTTGGACATATTATAAGAGTGGAAAATACAGAATTCTGATTTTTGGAATGCAATGTTAAAGGTAGAAAGAGAAGAGGAAAGCACAGGAACGATGGATAGATGGGATCAGGAACAGTATGAATGGACTAAATTTATGAAGATGCGAAGGACATGAATTTGTGGAAGAATAAATTTACTTTATGTTGAAGGAAAAACTATTTTAGTGTATAATGTCTAATACAAATTATTTATTATACAGTGTGTACATTAATTACAACATTAACTCATTATTTTATGAGTAACGTAATAATAATGGGCATGTATGCATTGTGGGCAATCAGTTTTCCCAACATGCCAAAGATAGGAAACGTTGTAAATAATGTCAGTATCTTTAACATCAAGAAAGAATGAATGGTATGTTCATCGTTTAGGCACTGCCAGATTATATTCTGTATTTAAAATTATTACTTAATATTTTTATATACAGGTAAGTGTTTTATTTTGGACTTTATATAATGTGTATCATCAAAAAACGCTATACGTGGAATTTTATCATGTGATAAAAATGCTATTAGAAAGGAATTGTAACATTTTCGTTGGAAGAACATTCCTCAAATTAAACTACACAAATCTCTTAAAATCAAACCTCTTTAATTAACGGAGCTGTAATTCCTATTGGTCTTCGAAAATGTGGTAAAATATCTACAAAATGTATAAGAAATACGAACATGAGTTATGGGGATTATTTGAAGAAATGTAATTACTCCCGAAAACCGCGAGATATAGACATGCTGAAAATAGAAATTGAGAAATAAACTCATGCTATTACAAAATACATATAAAATAAAACAATGAATGACTTTCCAAAGAGTTTTTAATTACTCTAGGATGGTAATGGAGACAATAAATTGACTCCATAAAATTGGCGAAAGTTCATATTTTTACCCTGTTTTGTTTCATGAACTTCCCCTACGGTAATACTTTTATTCCTATCAATAATGATTCAAACACACGATGCAATTAAACTTAAAGCAATATTACTGATACACAGTGTACATAAAATACACAATATAACTCAAGTATAAATTGTAGCGTCAAATTTTGATCTAAAAATATTTAAACATTGAAGATACAATGTTTCTTCTTTCGATGTTTTAAGTACTGCGATTGTATTCAAGTTTTAGATTTGTTAAAATGTTCTAAAATAGAGTGCATACAATTAACACAGATCGGTCATTGTCGAGTTGTCGTGTGAATGTGACTGTGGAAGGGATACGAAGGGGTGGCTGATTTAATCACATACCCATGTTTGAAACTACGAAATTCCATCTTGCAATAAAACCTAATAATTGAAAGTTATATTATCTTGTGCTTCCCCGAATCATTAACATATACTTGTTTTCTGTTGCGAGTGAACTTATTTGATATTTTGCGTTCGAATGTGTAAAATGTTGGCAAAGAAGATTTAATAACGTTTAAAGAGTTGAGCTGAAAAATGTTAAAAGGAGGGAAGTGTAGGCTCAATGTGAAAATTGTTATTATTTTGGTGTGTTAAACATGTGCAGCTAGGAAATGTAGTGCAATTAACAATTTAAGTTTTGTGTTGTTAATGACACTCACAGCAGAGGCTAATTTGTGTAATCAACTATAGCTATTCTAGAGGAGTTTGTTTAATGTGACGTTGGTAATTTAGAAGGCTGTGCTAATGACGGCCTTCCATTCATACAAATATCATGGAAGAAATTATTAACAACGCCAGGCTAATCATTTACGTCTCAGAGTAGATTTTCCTAACAAATCTCTGCTCATGAACTCTAAAACAAATTCATCATTCTCTTTATGGAGACGGCAATTTTGTAACACAAAGTTGTCTTTGTTCTAACGTTATTGAAATTGTGCATTAACCCTTAAATTCGTAACGTATCCTTTTGGATACATCAGTAGGTTCAATTAATTTAATATTTTAAATAAATCAGAAAAAACACGAACAAAAAGAAACAACTTAAATGTGTGTCTTATTATACACTATACCTAATAATAACAGTCTCATAACATTCCGTTTTCACTGCGGTCCGCCACATTTAAATAACTAACACAGTAAATATATGTTTTGCAGATTTAAGGGTTAAGCTCTGAATGACATATCTCCAAAACACTATTGTGCAATAGGCTTAGAAGAAATTAGCCTACCAACCTACTGCTGGCCTCAAATCCGCATGTGGTAATTATAGACAAATGTGAAATATCACACAGCCAGCATAGGGGTGAGATTTGGTCAATATGTCGGATTGCCCAGCCGTTAGAGCTGGTTTTCTTACATGAAGCCGCTACATGTTTCTAATTACCCACAGTCCTTACGATGCTGAATGGAAATCACATTAGAAAATGCATTTCCCAGGGTTTCGAACCAGCGCAAGTCACCCGCCTCTGCACGAAACCAGCATGACTTAAAGCAATCAGCTACGATATATATATACCGGGTGCGGCAGCATAACTTCCTTTTTTAAAATGTGCGCCATTTAGTCGGTTGATGTCGTAGCGGAGCGCTAGTGGTCTCGTTCGAGAGGGGGGACTATAAAGTTTTGTCCTGACACAGTTCAGTCGCCATCATGCGTTGGAACAGTGAGGAGCGTGCGTTTGCCATTGAGGCCTACTTTTCGAGCGGATGTTCTGTGATCGCAACCCGGCGCGCCTTTCGGAATCGCTTTAATTTAGCCCCGTTGGCCCCTGTCCCGGACCGGAAATCAATTGTTACGTGGGTCACTACGTTCAGACAAACTGCAAGGTGCGACAAGACGAAGAACTGGAGTCCCTCGGCCGATTAGATCACCTGAAAACATTGAGGTAGTGAGAGCTTCAATGTTGCGATCACCACGGCGTTCTGCGCGCAAACATGCGTCTGCCCTTGGACTTTCCGATCGTTCTGTAAGGAGAATACTTCATGATGATCTTCATTTCCATCCATACAAGATGGCAATTGTGCAGGAACTTTCTGAACGTGACTTCAATTCTCGGAGGAACGCGTGTGAGGTTCTTCTGGAAGTCATTCCTGAGGACGCTATTGTTTTTTTTTAGTGATGAAGCCCATTTTCATTTGTGTGGATCCGTCAACAAACAAAACATGCGCTACTGGGCTGACACCAATCCTCGACAATTGCATCAAAGGCCTTTGCATTCACCTAAAGTCACAGTGTGGTGTGCAATTTCCTCAAGTGGAATTATTGGTCCCTGGTTCTTTGAGGAAAATGAAGTCACAGTGACAGTGAATTCGGACCGGTATGTAAACATGTTACAGGAATTTTTTTTCCACGGCTAGATGAGTTGGACTTAGGGGACACTTGGTTCCAACAAGACGGTGCAACGGCACACACTTCAAGAGCATCGATGACTGTTTTGAGGGAACACTTCCCAGAGCTCCTTATCTCAATTAGGGGCGATTTGAAGTGGCCGGCCCGCTCTCCCGATTTGACCCCTTGTGATTTTTTTCTATGGGGTTATTTGAAATCCCGTGTTTATGTGAACCGTCCAAGGACCCTACAAGATTTGAAGACCAACATCCAGGAAGAAATTGCCAACATAACGCCTGCTATGCTGGCAGGAGTCATGACAAACGCCAGAAATCGGTTTACTCAGTGTATGGAGAATGGGGGACGTCACCTACCTGATTTGATCTTCAAAACTGAGTAAAACAAAACTTTATGTATGTGCCTATATTATAAAAAACGAATAAAAATTTTCTGATTCATACAATGCATTTTATTAAGTTTTAAAAAAAGGAAGTTATGCTGCCGCACCGGTATATATACACTCAATTCTACACTTGTTGGGAAAGCGATTAACAGATTCTGTGACCATAAACTGAATGTCGGTTCGCCAGTGGCTGCTGTAAAGGGGAATTGCGGTAGAGCATGATTTACAGTAGATAACTTTTTCTTTTTGAAACTTAGGTTACTGATGTTGTAAAAGATTAAATAAAACAAATGTTATTGTTATTCAACAGCAAGATTAATTGGGGGCCTTAAACACTATTTTTTAAAATTCCAGATTATATACAGAATCTCCAGATATCTAAAAGCAAGGACATCAGCCTGCCGAATGCTTCATATGCATGTATGGCCCATTTGCCTCATTCACTATTTTAACATAAATACATTTTTTTGTGAGAATATGTCTGTAGTGAAGTATTTTAGGTTAGCGACCGGTACATTGCGTTTTGTAAATAGCACGCATGAAATAGAGAGATATCTGGCAGAACCTGTACTTTAATAATGTGTCATGTTAGTTTGATTGCGCTTCTTTCTCCATTTACATCTATACTCAACTCATCTGACATGACTCATCTAACATAAACACATTGTTTTTTTTGTGAGAATATGTCTGTAGTGAAGTATTTTAGGTTAGCGACCGGTATATTCCGTTTGGTTATTATCACGCATGAAATAGAGAGAGTAGAGTACGTCTACTCGGCTCTGAATTCAGCCATGCTTTCAGATATCTGGCAGAACCTTTACTTTTAATAATTTTGTAGCGTGTCATTCCTCCACTCTGTACCTAACTATTTGTGGCGAGTGAACCACCTTCACTGCTACTGCTACCTTCCGGGATCGTTGGGTTATGACTATGCTGTACTTAGTAACGTGTTCCTGATATCTAAAGAAGTTATTAATGAGAAGACAGCCTGCCTCGGGCCCATAGAAGGCGGCTAACAATTCATCTTTCTTTTCCAGTTGAACGTGCATATAAATATAAATACTGATTATAAATTGCATAGAATGAAATAACTTCGTTACAGGATAGAGAACAATGATTACTCTTAAATAACAACAAGGGGCGTAATATAAAAGTTAAGCTTTTAATGAAAAACAAGTGTTGATTGTAAAAACAAAGTAATAAATGAATAACAAAAGATTGATCTTCGATCAATCGATCAGACATAGATAATAACAAAGTATAACTGAATAAATAACATACCATACAAACTGTCACACTCATACATGTCCAAACTCCATTGGAGTTCCTTTTTCCATGCTTGATTGGACTAACTCAAATCCGACCATTCCTCGGTCACAATCCCCTTGTTTATCTTATAAATCACCATGTTAACTTTGCCGATGCATGGTGCACTTAAGCTGGATTCGGATACTGAATCCACTTCTACACAACATAACGCCACTTGCTAGGCCGATCGAATGATAAGGTTCGTTGAGATTACCAAGCATATAAAAGGTTCGCGGGTAGAGGGGATGTGCGCTATAAAGATGCGCGGAGGAAAGGGTAAAAGGGAAGGGGTAGCCACACGGAACAAGGGACATTGGCAGGCTTCATAAATGTTCTGGAGGAGCACAAAGATGAATAACTGAACCGCAAAAAGGTACTTTCGGTTCAATAGCTCCCCCTACACCCTCCGGGTAAAAGAAAAAGAGTCCATAGGCTTTAAAGTAATGTCCAGTGAAACAATCCCATGTTGGGAGGGGCACATAAACACTATCGGATTCCAGCGGTAACTTTAATGCAAATCTTCCATCGTCCCCAATATCACAAGCACCACACTCGCTTTAATGTAGACTATTCATGCGCTGAAAATAAACTCCATTTGAATCAGCCGCCATAGTACAAGTCTGCGGTGTTCCAGGTGAAGACCCGGGTGACGATATAATAATTGGATTGCCGGATCGCAATCCCGTTCCACCGCTTTCCAGGAATCCGTAGTTCCAAAAGCCACTATGTTGGTCAGCTGGGCACTCGGGGGTCGGCCGGATCCTCCAAGCGCTCGACTGCCGAACATTCCAGGCTTACAAAGAGTCGAACTGCCAATGTTTAGGAAAGGTAAACTGAAACAAAGAACAGGCAAAAGCAGGAAAGCAGAACCATAGATATACTACTTCAACATGTGTCATAATACAAAATATCTAGCTTAACATACAGCTCTTTTTTCTACAAATATGCTAGAGTTTACTCCACAGTATTACGTAATTTAATTAGATCAACATGTTGTATTATAATGTGGTCATGGACGCCGACTAACTTCTATTCACCCTTTTTTAGAATTTAGTTTGCGTCTCATTAGCAAGACCTGACCTACATATAAAGAAACTCATTCTGGTAACTCTGACAACAAAAAGGATGGTACAATCAGCTCAAATACTTATATCCATCGGTACTATACTCTAATATCCCAAACAAACATATATATATATATATATATATATATATAAACAAACCACGTAGATTAAGATCGACACTCTCTAGAAAGATGCCCATACCGCTGACATTTCCAACATTGTAGATTCTTTTTTGATTGCCAAGAAGAACGACTCGCCGAAGTACTAGATTTACTTAAATTGTCAGTTCTACTTCTTTCACTAAAGTCCCTCTGTCTTTCAGCGATCTCGAAATCCGCCACCTTCCTGGCCAAGACACACATTTCGGCTACATTTTGCGGTTTAGTAGCAAAAACCAAATGCTGTCTAGTAGCCGGGGACATATTTTGCAGAATAAGATCAGTTAACTTTTCTTCCGAAAATAAAGGTTTCAACACAAGTGAAGCTCCTTGTATGTTGGAGATAAACTCCAACAAAGATTCCTTAGGCATTTGGAATCGTCGTGAGACAAATTTAATCCAAAAGTCTTCCAACAATCTAGGAGGCAACAATGAACACTTCACATGTTCTAAACTCTCCATCCAAGAGAATCTCAACTTAACAACTTCACTCCAGACTTTCAATAGAATTCCTCCGATGCAACTCAAAATCGAGTTTACAAAATACTCATCGGGAACCAATTTCAATTCGAAGAGCGAGTTAATTTTAATGAGGAAGACCACTAGCGATTCCTTATCTTCACCGTCGCAGGGATCAACTTTTCTAATTAACTCTCGGAAAATCCGCTGATTATTCTCTTCCAAAAAAGGAGAAAGGTTGGAGACAGTTCCACTCGAAAAATCTTTGATAGAGCTAAGTCTATGATCACTTATATTCTTATGTTGTTCTGCCAAATAATCCTCTTGATTTGCACTATCTACAATAAACTTACGCTTTATTAACATTTGTTCAGCCGGGGAGAGAGAATTCATATGATTTTTAAGCCGCTGACGTAATATGTTTACATCACCTTCAACCTCAATACCTAGTAGGTTTAACTCTCGAGCGAGATGGTCTTTGGATATTACATCTATCCAACTAGGCATGATTACAAAGTATAATAGACACAAGATGTAAACAATTATAGGCGAACGTAGTTTTATATGCATAAATCAGTCTCTGTTATAAAGAAAGATGAGTCAATATTTACGTAACGTAAAACAAACACGTAAACTAATACTTAATAACTTTACCATAAATACCAAGTATCGAAAACAAGTAATAATCCGCAGGGTAATATCTCTGAAAAGATACAGATTTTCTAATTCTAAATTTCATTAAGGACCATAATACAGAGTTCATACCCTTGTCTTGGTGTTTGAGACCAAAACTCCGAAACTTGAATTAAATTGATACTACAAGAACCACAGTTAATAACATACAGCATACCTTGTAATGTGAAAAACACAAAACAAACGCTTTTCTACCATTTGTACTTAGTGAACCCAAAACTACACATCTGCGACAATTTGTGCGCATGTAAAACCCAAAACATTGAATCCAAAAAACTTGAACCCAATAAACATTGAATCCAAAAAAATATTGAATCCAAAAACCATTGAACCCAATAAACCACGTAAACTAAACCCAAAACCCAAAACCACGCTCTGCTACCAATTGTGGCGTGTAATACCTCCACTCTGTGCCTAACTATTTGTGGCGAATGAACCACCTTCACTGCTACTGCTACCTTCCGGGATCGTTGGGTTATGACTATGCTGTACTTAGTAACGTGTTCCTGATATCTAAAGAAGTTATTAATGAGAAAACAGCCTGCCTCGGGCCCATAGAAGGCGGCTAACAATTCATCTTTCTTTTCCAGTTGAACGTGCATATAAATATAAATACTGATTATAAATTGCATAGAATGAAATAACTTCGTTACAGGATAGAGAACAATGATTACTCTTAAATAACAACAAGGGGCGTAATATAAAAGTTAAGCTTTTAATGAAAAACAAGTGTTGATTGTAAAAACAAAGTAATAAATGAATAACAAAAGATTGATCTTCGATCAATCGATCAGACATAGATAATAACAAAGTATAACTGAATAAATAACATACCATACAAACTGTCACACTCATACATGTCCAAACTCCATTGGAATTCCTTTTTCCATGCTTGATTGGACTAACTCAAATCCGACCATTCCTCGGTCACAATCCCCTTGTTTATCTTATAAATCACCATGTTAACTTTGCCGATGCATGGTGCACTTAAGCTGGATTCGGATACTGAATCCACTTCTACACAACATAACGCCACTTGCTAGGCCGATCGAATGATAAGGTTCGTTGAGATTACCAAGCATATAAAAGGTTCGCGAGTAGAGGGGATGTGCGCTATAAAGATGCGCGGAGGAAAGGGTAAAAGGGAAGGGGTAGCCACACGGAACAAGGGACATTGGCAGGCTTCATAAATGTTCTGGAGGAGCACAAAGATGAATAACTGAACCGCAAAAAGGTACTTTCGGTTCAATTTGTCATGTTAGTTTGATTGCGCTTCTTTCTCCGTTTACATCTACACTCAGCTCATCTGAAATGTACTGCTGGTAGATAGGTAGATTATTCATGTACTTTTTTAAAATATAGGAACTTTATTATAAACAGTAAGTATAATTCAATTGTGCTATCACAATATCTGTATACACAAGACACGTGTCCACAGGTTACAACCCATTGGCTTTCCACTGAGAGATCTGTTGGGTTATCAAGGATTTTTTTCACTATCGTTTTAGTCTTCGGCAGTGTCACTGTGGAGGCAGATGAATTGATATGTTGCTTGGTATGTCATTGTAATATTTTCTGAAGGATTGATGGAGATGTTACAGCAGAAGCAGAGTGTATATTTTAAGTTAGAGAGTTTACTCCTGCTAAACTATGGTGAACATCCGTACAATCGAATATGTCGTAAAACTCCAAAATAAAATAATGTATTTAGGTGCAGTGGAAGAAGTAACATTCCTATGATATCCTTCCTTCCATAGTAATTCTGCCCGAGGGCAGGTCTTTTACCTCAATGAAAGCATTTTCGTGCTATTCTTTGCAGCTTCACTAGGTAATAGTACGTGTGGTAGCTTGCCGTTGCTTTCCACACCGGTGAAGGATGATGATGATAGCAATATGATTTCGGGGACCGTTTGGGCCTTAAATTTTTCCTGACATTTGTCTTACAGGTGAGGAAAAACCCCGATAAAAACCTCACCCAGTAAAACTGCCCCAACCGGGGATCGAACCCGGGCCCGCTGCGTGACAAGACAGCACATTACCTCGAGACTTTCCTATGATGTAATGTTTCTAATAATGGATACTGTTGCGGATCCTCTTCAATAAATTATTTTGTTCGTTCTCTCCAGATCAGTTTATGTCTAATATGATATCAAGGTATGGCACTAATTCTGTATGTCACCGTGCAAATTAAGTACACAATGTTTCTCCTTGTTTTGTAAGTGAAATTGACAACTTTTGAGTTCATGAGGTACATTTTATTGTCCACTTTGTGCAGTTTTAAAGTATATCTACTGAATATTCCCACATGCTTTTATATGCAATTTTAATTTTTATTTACCAGTATTACATCAAGTTTTGAAAAATGATGAAATGCGGCAAGAATACCAAATCAAAATTGCTAATAGATTTGAAATACTGGAATCTTCAGATGACAATGTGGCAAACGAAGAAGAAACTGATATAAATAAAGAATGGGAGGCTATAAGAGATACTATTAAATTCTCAGCATCAGAAAGCATTGGTTGTTTAAAAAAGAGGCAAAACAAGAAATGGTTTGATGAGGAATGTGACGACATTGTAAAGAAAAGAAAGCTAGCAAAAATGAAATGGTTACACGAGCCAAATGAGGTAAATTTAGAGCAATTGGGTAGTATTAGACGGGAAACCACCAAGTTACTAAAGAGTAAAAAGAGGGAATATTTGAGAGAGAAGACTAATGATCTTGAAATGAATGCAAAAAATAGGAACATTAGAGAATTATATCAGGGAATTTGTATAGAGAAGAAAGGGTTTCAGGCTAGAACAAACATAATTCGGAATGAAAATGGCCATATGATTGCAGATTTTAGGAGTATATTTAATAGATGGAAAGTTTACTTTAATCAGCTATTAAATGTACATACAGAACAGGACAGTGAGGAGGATAAGTTACAGACAGCAGAAATGCTAGTCGCAGAGCCAAGTGCATTAGAGGTTGAAATGGCAATTGAAAAATTGAAGATGTATAAAGCATCAGGTTCAGATGAGATCCCAGCAGAACTGATAAAATCAGGGGGAGAAAAAATGATGGACAAGATACGCTGGTTGCTTAGTATGATTTGGGAAAAAGAAGCTCCTCCAGATGAATGGAAGGAATCAATTAGCATACCAATTTATAAGAAAGGAGATAAAACTGATTGCAACAACTACAGGGGCATCTCATTACTTTCAACTTCGTACAAAATTCTAACAAATATAATAGTAAGCAGACTTACTCCCTATATTGATGACATTCTAGGAGATCATCAATGTGCATTTAGAAGAAACAGGTCTACAACAGATCAGATTTTCAGTTTAAGACAGATTTTAGAGAAGAAATGGGAATATAATGGTACTGTACATCAACTATATGTAGACTTCAAAAAAACATATGATTCAATTAAGGGGGAGAAGTTATATAGTATCCTGCTGGAGTTCGGAATTCCTAAAAAGTTAGTTAGACTTATACGAATGTGTCTAAATGGCTCAAAGAGTAGGGTGCGTGTAGGCAAACAGTTATCAGACACTTTTGAAATCCAGAATGGGTTGAAGCAAGGAGATGCACTATCTCCTCTACTATTTACTAGAGCATGCCATTAAATCTTTAGGGAATGAGGAAGGCTTACAACTCAATGGTATTAATAAGCTGTTAGTTTATGCTGCTGATGTTGTACTACTGGCCGATAGCGAGGAGATACTAAAGGCCAACACGCACACACTATTGAGTAACACTAAGACCGGAAGTAAATATCAGTAAAACTAAATATATGGTCACACATAGAAATTCAGTATATAATGGAAATGGACAGCTAATGACAAACGAGGGAAATTTTGAGGAAGTGGCTGAATTCAAATACCTAGGAACAATAATCACAAATAGGAATGAGATGCAAAAAGAAATTAAACATAAGCTCAATTATAGAAATGCATGCTATTATGCATTGCAGAGACTTTTGATGTCCCAACTCCTTTCAAAAAAACGTTAAGCTGAAAATATATAAAACTATTATTCTACCAGTTATATTATTTGGGTGCGAAACATGGACACTTACTTTAAGGGAGGAAAGGAGATTACGAGTATTTGAGAATAAAGTTCTTAGGAAAATTTTTGGACCAAAGAGAGATGAACAGACAGGTGAATGGAGAAGACTACATAACAGTGAACTACATGGTCTTTATAGGAAGCCAGATATAATAAGAACAGTGAAGTTTCGTAGACTGCGATGGGCAGGACATGTTGCTCGTATGGGGAATGAAATACGTGCATGGAAGTTTCTTGTAGGAAAGCCAGAGGGAAAACGCCCAGTTGGTAGACCAAGAATGAGGTGGGAGAACAATATTAACTATGATTTGAGGGAAGTAGATTATACAGGGAATGATTGGAAAGCATTAGCTCAGGATAGGGATGTATGGAGAGCTTATGTCCGCGCGGTCATGAACCTTCGGGTTCGATAGTGCCAGTGAGTAAGTAAGTAAGTAAGTATTACATCAAGTTTATCTTATGCGATATTATAACCATCCTAATTCTAATAATTATTTATTTTAGTATTCATTACTTAGCTTCTAAAATCCATATTCTTGTTGTCTTCTTCAAGGCAATTCTACCGCGGAGCTATGTGAAGAAGCAACTACTAACTAACTAACTCACTGACACTAACGAACTCGGAGGTTCATGGCCGCGCGGACATAAGCTCTCCATACATCCCTATTCTGAGCTAATTTTTCCAAACATTCCCTGTATAATCTACTGCCCTCAAATCATATGTAATGTTATTATCCCACCTCATTCTTTGTCTACCAACTGGGCGTTTTCCCTCTGGTTTTCCTAGAAGAAGCTTCCATTCGCCATTCCTGCCACATGTCCAACCCATCGTAGTCTACGAGACTTAACTATTCTCATTATATCTGGCTTCCTACAAAGACCATGTAGTTCACTGTTATGAAGTCTTCTCCATTCACCTGTCTGTTCATCTCTCTTTGGTCCAAAAATGTTCCTAAGAACTTTATTCTCGACTACTCGTTACCTCCTTTCCTCCTTTAAAGTGCGAGTCCATGTTTCGCATCCATATGATATAACTTGTAGAATAGTACTTTTTCTGTTTAACGTTTTTTGAAAGGAGTTGGGACGTCAAGAATATCTGTAATGCATGAAGAAACAACGACTACATAGATTATTTAATCGTCGATAATTTAGATAATTAATTTGTTCTTGAATATTAACAACAAATTTATTCAATGAAACACAGCTTTAACAATATTACTTTAAAGCACTTCTCGTTTATTATTAAACAATTTGGCAAGATGCATTTCTTGGAGCTCACGAATAACAGGTCTACGTGCCCTTAGAAGGAACCAGATAAATTGCGGCGAGCAGGAGGATGCTCCTCGGTAGGAGGGAGATGTCTCCGACCAATGAGAAAATTAATACATTTAAAATTAAATGTGCGGTCCAGGAATTATTGGTGGTATAAAATGAAAACAATACTACATGCATAGAAAATTAAAAAAAAACTGAACTGAGGACAAACGTAACAAAATAAAATATTCGTGCTAAATAAGTTTGACATATACCACCATCATATCAAATTAACAAACTAAGAATATGAATGCGACGAGGCAGACATTGAAAGCAAAAAATAACAGAAACACGATAAAGAATAATCCAATTTTGTTACCTTTCTATCTTGCCTTTAACCATAATCCAGTTGAGTGTTTCCTTTCATTAAATGATTATTTTATCAATTAAATAAAAATAAAACTACGTTTAATTTTTATTTAATTAATAAATATGGATTTTCATCAAGTAAACACCAAATCAATTGATCATTTTATCTCTACTATAAAGGTAAAGTGATCCCATTACAGGCCTCAAGAGGCCATTGTGATAGCAGGAAGTTAAGTCTCCCAACTTTGTAGAGAATCGGCGCAATATGTCAGCTCGGTTGTCAACCCTGCGTTATGGCCGCATTTATCCCACGAAAAACGTTTCTAGAACTCATTTCCATTAGCGGTTGAGTCGACCTCAGGGCTATAGTACCGCCAAAAGTTTGGAAAAAGTTTAAAATGTCTGACCCCACCGGCTCTCGAACCCCCGACCATCCAGCATGTAGGGTATTCCCTTAAACAATTAGGCTATGGCGTGCACTTTATTAGTACTACGGGTTATATGTGTTTAGGCTATATGCAAACTTTGTTACATACTTCATCCTATTTTATCGTAATATACATATAGGCTACTTTGGTACAGGCCAGTAGAGTGAAGCCTTCGTTTCCGTGATGTAGAATTACGGCAAGTAAATAAAACTCAAGTCTAAAATTGTAGGCCCAGTTTCCTGTAATGCGGTAGAAATGTAAACATTATTTTAATTTTTGAATAGATACCTATTTCCGAGGAACAAAGTACAATAAAATACAGCACTTATTAGGAAAGCGTGTACTCACCGTTCCGTCTCCAATGTCCGCCACTTCGCAGTGTAGTACAGGCGTGCTGCCTATCTGTGCGAGAACTACTGTGCAGTTCTCTGACAGGAAGACATCTTGTGGGGAAAACACTTTCACAGGCCCAGGCGGGAATATTGAATTGGCATTTGGTTTCCTGGGTGAGGCGCTGTTGAAGGAAGTTTCGTCCACACTTTTGGATCCCCAGCTATCTGTATCGCTTCCTCCCACACCTCCGTCTTCGTGGTAGTGACGACCTGCAAAATCAAACATTGAATTGTGTCAGTTTGACAATTAATTTTCTCCTACACATGCATTAATTTTTGCGCAATCAACTCTAGTTCGGATTAAAGGATTAATAAAGCGAAGAATGGCAAAATACTTTAACTACGTTTTAAAATTGGTTCTATGGTTCCATAGGGTTGTTCTAAATGAGCAGAACAAAGATTGTTTTAGTTCCACTGCATATTCGTAGATAAAGTGTTTGGCTGTCACACATTTCTATACAGTCACACATTTCTTATGTTTCCTGGAGTTTTGCTGAATCAAGCAGCAAATGCAGGAGTGAAATATCAAATCTGGCCTGATTCATAGAAACTAATTAGACGAATGGTTTCTAGCCCCGGGACCGGCAACTCTGCTAAGGTTCTGGGGGTATCCATAGCACAAAGGTAAGTGCCAGATTAGATTCGTTGTAAATACATAATAATCGATCTGAATTTATTTTGCAAATTCTGAATTCTGGGATAAGGAGTGGAGATTTTTGAAGGATAGACTCATTTTATTATGGAACGCAAATAAATAAATACGAATGCATACAGCCTGGAAGGCTGTAATCTTCCCAAAGAGGTCTACAAGTATCAATAACAAATAGCATAAAATAAATAATTGAAGGATGAGAATCCACCGAACAAATTCCTCCAAAGAACCAATAGTTAATGATAAACAAGAATGATACTCATTCGTTGTACATAACGAGCAACAGACACACGCAATTGACTGTATTAAATTGCATTATAACTACTCAAAATTTACAACCAATATTTTAATAAAGGATTAAATGACTTCGTCTTCGTTCGCTAAGTCGTGACACCTCTTTTAAAACAGAGACTGGTTGTCAGTGCATTCGCACTATGTATTGTCTTATTTTGATTCCTGATCCTTATGTACTGACAGAAAGAAAAAAGTGCAGTACACGTAGTGATATAATATAAGAGTGAACTATATTTCATGAAGAAATTTCTAATATCCAGATTTAGTTTTATTTTTTGCGAGAAAGGAATGAAGTTTTTTTTAATACACACCAAATCCAATTACAGGATTTAATACCTTTATTCCTGTCAGTTACAATATGTCTTAGTGTGGTAAATAAACCCTTTAGAATCATAGGCTAAAATTGCGATAGAAAAACTAAACATGTATAAATCATCAGTTTCAGATTGGATCCCAGGAGAACTGGTAATATAGGGGACAAAAATTAATGTATAAGGTACGCTAGTTGCTTATTACAATTTGAGGATGAGAGGCTCTTCCAAAGGACTGGAGAGAATAGATTATCAAATGATTGCAACATCTACAGGGGCATCTCATTACTTTGAACTTCGTATAAAATTCTAACGAATATACTAGTAACTGAACTTATTCCCTATAATGATGACAAAATAAAAGATCATCAATTTAGATTTAGAAGAAGTAGATCTACAACAGATAATAAGATGTAGCGCCACTATGAAGCGGGATAGTCTGCTCGGATACTCTGCTCCAGGATTAACTCCTTCCATGTGAAGAATGAGGGATCCTTAATGCTGGACAATTAAGTTAATTGCTCCGGACTAGGTTCTCAGGGTTTCTTATTATCGGAGGGCAAAAGGATCTTGGTCTCAGGTGTAACGGATGGTCGGGCGAGAGATGGACGCCAGGAAAATACAAACAGCTCTTCAGTAATAGGCTATACAGTTTTACACAGAATAGACACACATCTTAATTATTTTTCTTCTTGACACTTACACTCCGGATTTTAGCTCGGTTAATATGCCGGCGGAGATGTCTGCTGATGTAGGTTCCGCTTTAGAAAATTATAGGCCTACATTGACCGCTAACACTACTTTTCCATAGTCCAACACTTAACCGCACTCCGAGACCACATGTCTCTTATCGGCTGACTTCTGACCTACACCGACTTCATTTTCCCACACACTGATTCTCTTGATTCTAACACATTTTCTTTTCCTCTAAAAGTGTTGGCCTACATACAGCAAAGTTCTCTGTCCGGCTTACAACTTATTTTAATATGCCCTCTGATTGGGAATTACCCTGGTAGGGCGTATCTAAATGACTGTCACAACTTATCGCTAAAGAGGATTTTAATTGCCGGGGCTTTTGCCAAATTTTACTGGATCATACCTAAAGGGATCTTACATTCTACTTGCTCATTGGCTGGAGGACATCACTGGACGTATCCTGGATGACCTACTTTCTCCTTCCCTTCTCTGGGCTTTCCGCGTAACTTGTTTTCACGTAATATATATATTTTTTTCTTAACACTAACAAAATTTCAAAAGCCGGATATCGGCAATAAAAAGATGTCCCGGTCTTTGTTGATTTATTTAGACGCAATAAACTGCCCTTGTTTTTTTCTTACTTTTTTCTTATAAGTGTCGTCCCGTGGCTAAATAAAGGACGGTTTATATTATTCTCAGGTTTGACGTTCTATTTTCTTTAAGAAACGTTACTTTTCTTAGGTTCTTGGAGTGAGGATAGAGACTCCACTGTCTCGTTCTCTTTAGGAGAAAACTATAAAAAATCTAACTTAAGGCTCAGTATAAAAAGTTACTTGGGGCTTATCGAATTGTGCTGCCATAAACACATAGTAAATTGGCGACGCGTTTAACAGCTTTGCAGAACATCTGCCCATGTCTCTAACAGTTGCATGAAATAATAAAAGAGAAATTACTCTATGCAGCAAAGTGAACATACATTTATATATTTTTTTTTTTGTTTAAGTTTGTAAAATTTAAATCATTACGACTGGAGGATCTAAATATTGCTTGAAAGAAAGAATATATGATATAAATGGGAATAAGTCTTATGACACTGTGCGTCTGCTAACATATTAACAAAAATAATGCGGGAGAAACGCTTTAGTATCCTCGTGGATAATGGAATTCCTAAAAAAAATTGGTGTTAGACTTATTCCAATACGTCGAAATGGCACAAAGAGTAGGGTGTGCGTATAAGTAAACAGTTTTCAGATAGTTTTGAAATTCACAGTGGGTTTAAGCAAGGAGATACACGATACTATTCAGTTCTGTATTATAAAATGCCATCAAATATTTAGAGGATGAAGACAGTCTGCAATTCGATGGTGTTAATAAACTGCTAGTTTATGTTGATGTATTTATCATCATCATCATCTTCATCATCATCAAGGTATGGGCCTGTTGGCCCGTTCCGCTCCCCGGTGTTGTATTTATTATTATTTCTATCATGTCTGTTATTATTATATTATTATTATTTTATTATTATTATTATTATTATTATTACTATTACTATTATTATTATCAGGCGATAATATCGAAGATATACTAAAGGTGAACATGTACACTCTATTGAATAATAGTAAGACATTGGGACTAAAGTAAACATTAATAAAACTAATATATGGTCACATATACAAGTTCGTAATGAAATAGAAGATAATGACAAATGAGGGAAATTTTGCAGATGTGGCTGAATTCAATTACCGGTTCCTAAGAACATAATTATAACGGGAGTGAGGTGTAGAATAAAATTAAACATAGGCTCAATTCTGGAAATGCATGCTATTTTGCATTGCAGATTTGTTCCAACTTCTCTCTAAAAAAGTTAAACTAATAATATATATAAAATTGCTGTTCTCCAGATATGTTATATACATGCGAAACATAGACGTTTACTTTAAGGGGATAGAAACGTTACGAGTATTTCAGTATACATTTCTTAGGAAAGTAGTTAGACGTAAGAGACAAAAACAGACATGTGAACGGAGAAGATTTCATAACAGTTAATGGCATTATCTTTATGGGACGCCAGATGTAATAATAGTTGTCTCATAGTTTTTCAATAGGCAGGACATATGGGATGATTATATTTTGAATGAGGGGTATGAAATCTCCTTCTTTGAAACAAGAGAGAGGGAGAGAGAGAGAGAGAGAGAGATAGAGAGAGAGAGAGAGATAGAAAGAGAGAGAGATATAGAAAGAGAGAGAGAGAGAGACAGAGAGAGAGCGTCCAGTAGGCAGGCCGAGATTGAAGTGGGAAAATAATATTAAACATTCTAGGGAGATGAATTATACAGGGGATATTTGGAAGACGTAGGCTCGAGATAGTGATCTGGGAGAGCTTATTTCCGGTCGGTCATGAACCTATGATTACGGCCAATGAATTAGTTAGTTAGTGTTATAAATAGAACTGAATAAATTCTGTACCTGTAGGTCTTAATAGATGTAATACTCGATTCTGGTTTCGACGTTCAAAGCCAAAGGATGTTTAATGCCGTAAAACTGCACAGTGTGACATTCTGGATCCTGGATTAGCAGGTAAAATAACTTTAAGCGTAAAAAAAGTATATCGAGGACACATTTTCAGTCCTTACTCAATCAGTTTGTAAATGTGAATCTTCAACTTAACTTGTAAAATTATCTTTCTTCTTACTCTGTTTCCCATGGCGCGACGATCTGACTACCAACCAGCTGTTGACCTCACATCAAAATTTACAATAAATACAATAAACACTACTGGATGATTACCCAGTCAGTATAGGGTGATATTTGGTCAGCATGTGATACATTATATCTGGTTTTAATGTGACCGTTAAATAAAATAATAACCAAGAAACTCTAATATACCTACATGTAAATAAAAAATTATGTACGCGGAGAACCGGGATAGGATATTTTATATTACGAATATTGGCAATTAAAAACATTGTCATCACGAATATATTATAAATATTTACGATGAAAATATGTGATAGCGATGCATATTGAGTACAGAATTTACTTGAAAACTGAACAAATACGGAAAACACTTCAAGATTCTAGGCATCTGAATTGAACTCAAGTCGTCCAAATTACGAAGCTCGAATGTCAAACACTGCCTTCAGTGCTACCTAATTCGGTAAAATAGTAATGTTTATTAAAATAGCTACAGTGTTTTTACATGCCTTAAGGCCATGATATAGATCCGAGCAAATTAATCCCTTTGTAAGGAATATACATAGATTGTGTGCATGTAAAATTCATATACCCAGGTGCGCAGGTGCCTACACAGGCATAGGTCTCCCACAGAATGATAGTGGGGTGCTCTGACATTTTCGGTAAAATCAAAGCATGCTTAACTTAAATCATTATCCACAGAATATACTTTGCTTGCACTCTTAAACTCTTACGAAATTTAGCACGGATCATAGGGTTGAATAAAAAGCTCTTTAACAGCTATTTATTACAGCCCAATATATATCTGGGCATGAAAAAACCGATGAATGTTGCTAATGGGCTTCTTCTTTCAGGCTCTCATTTCAAGGCGTAGGTCAATCTTTAAACCGGAAAAAATGTTTCGATGAGGTTGGAGAAAACAAGATGGACGTGAAATTAGAGAAGAGTGGACGCAACGTGTAAGAGAAACCAAAGCTCCTCTTGGATTGTAGAGCTATGCAAGGATAAACTTTCAGGCCGTAAATCAATGAAAGAGCAATAATGCTTTTACTTCCCTTCTGAAATAGGCTAAGCTAATCCCAAGAATTTTAACGCCCTAAGGAAATCCTGAACGGGTTCGAACTCAAGAACCTCACAACCAGTTGCGGGCATGATAACTTTTCCGCCGGGACAGATTCTTCGTTAGGTATATTGTTATGAACCAAATAGTTCTGTTGTCTTTAATTTCTTTTTTATGAATATGACGGATGGTAATAATTAGCAGATATATTATTTTTATTAAAGTTCTGGCCAGACTTTCCTATCGTTTACCTGAGAGTTTGAAAATAAATAAATAGTTATTAACAACAAAATTCTACTCTACCAAGAATCAAACCCCAGTGTGCTATCTGAATGAAGCGATATTATTTGGAGACCATAGCGATAGTAAAAATGTTGTATTTATTTATAGAAGTGAACTGAATGAACATTGAATATTTAAATGCGTTCCCGTCGAAAGTTAAGTTTAGAATGAGAAGGCTGTTGGATGCGGATAAAGTGCATTTCCCAGCAAATGTAACTCCGTAACCCGCAGGCCTTCATTCCATCTCGCCGGTACATCTGGATTGAATATCCTGCTCAACGTGGCTTGCATACGGACTGCTTTTGTCCCTCGGAATAAAGAATTCAATTTAGTGCATCAGTGGATTATGTAATTTAAATTCAAAATACAAACTCACATTCTTACAAATGGAACAACCTATGTCATTTTCTTTTTGAATGCTTTTCTCTCTCTTATTTTTTTATCGTATATTTGATATCTTATTTTACATGTCCTACTAAAAATACAGGGTGCCCCATTCAAACCTCCCACATTTTAATGAATCGTAACTAACGAAGTATGCGGACTGACGAAATGAGACCGGTATTAAACGGACCAGACACTCAAAGAATTTTCATTGCCGCAGATTACCACACACTAAAACAGCTTGGCGAATAGCTTTTTGTGGACTCCTCTGAATTCCGGCTCTAATTTTTTTAATGTTTTCTTCTGAAAAACGTGTACGAGCACCTTCCGAGTCTTTTTTAACGCTTCCAGTCGCCAGAAACTTCTCAAGCCATGTCTTAATAGTCTTCCCATCAGGTGAATTTCCTCCATATTCTCTCTGGTAATTTCTTTGCACAGTAATTATTGACTTCTTCTCTGCATCCCAGAAAACAGTTTGTGCTCGTTGCTCAGGTGTCACCATTTTGTTTTATGTCATTATTGTCCAACATGCGACAGATGAATTAACTGCAACAATGAAAACAACAATTCTTTGAGTTTCTCTTTATTTTAATACCAACCTCATTTCATAATTTCGCACACTTTGACAGTTGTGATTAATTAAAATGTGGGAGGTTTGAATGGGACACGATTGGTATAACGAAAATTATTACTGAAGAAAATAAATATTTATGTAACTGAACCCTGATTCTAGGAGTAAAACGGACCCTGGTTAGATTCTCAATCGTAACAAGTGTCCTGGATGATATATTATTTTCGGTTTTCCTCGGCTGTAAGACCCAGAAATCCACCAACCCATCATATAATTTTCTTTATTACATTAATCGTGTTTAATATCAGTATATACGTATGGATGTATGAGTGAATGAGAAGTGATGTGTTTTATATAATTATATGTTTTACATGGCGTTGAGTTAATCGTACCATCCTCGGAGGTTCTTTATATCATTGTATCGCAGAAAGGCATACATGTGGTCAGATTTAAGATTCCTCTCCGAAAAATCCTGCCTCTTTAAGGCGGAGGAGCTGTGGATCGCGTGAAAAAATATTTATATAACATCAATATAAAATATTCGAATAACTAACTTACTGACATTATCGAACCCGAAGGGTCATGGCCGCGCAAACATAAGCTCTCCACACATCCCTATCCTGAAGCTAATATTATCAAATCTTCCCCTTAAAATCTGCTTCCCTCAAATCATGGATAATATTACACTGTTCTGCATGGATTTTTTAAATAAATGAGCATTTCTGAAACATAATTTCACACTGATTGCAAAAATTAAATCCGTTTTCGCGTACCACGTCAGATGTTTTTACAATTAAAAATTTTATGTTTTCAATATTTTTCGTAATGTACGTACTGTAGTAATATTACAGTGTGCTCATCGTTTGGTAGAAAGGACCAACGGTTAATAATTTCAACTTTATTACTTAAAATATGAACTAATATAACCATTATTATGTTTATATTTTAAATTATGTTATATTTATTCAAATCTACTAACTGTATCCGCCTTAGGTCTGTACAAAAATTTGTGGTTTAGCAAATGATACAAATCTGTTTTGATATACCTACATGTGGGTTATATACGTTAGTAAAACAAATAATGTAACTGCTTTTGTAAAAAAGAAACTTACTTTCAATATTTTGGCATTAAGGTAAGACACCATGATAAATCGCGGTGCCCTCACAAAGTGTGTCGTAGTTTTGTTTGCAGAGTTGAGGAGTTGAAAAAATGAAGAAAATAATTCATTGCCCTTTAGTATCCCTATGGTTTGGAGGGAACCTACAAATCATGCAGACGATTATTATTTTTGCACAGTGAAGATAGCAGGATATATTGATAAAAATAAGAAAGATATTGTATATCCTAACATTCCCTCTGCCATTCAGCCCGTACCTCATGGTACTGATATTCCGGTTCCCTTACGCCCTGAATCAGATACATTGCCATCTGCATCCAGTAGCACTGAAACGGTATCACCAGTGGATGATGAACCATATAATTCTGATCATGACAGATGTTTTAATCGAAGTGAGCTTAATGATTTAGTGAGTGATTTAAATTTGTCTAAAGAATCAGCAGGATTGTTAGGCTCTAGGTTAAAAGTAAATAAAGTATTGACTGAGGGTCCCATATTTTTCATGTTACAGGCATCGAGAGAAGGAACTTGTGCGTTTTTTGCTGAAGAAGAAAATTTAGTTTATTATAAAGTAATCCTTGCTGTTTTAAAATTGCATAACATAAAATATAATTCCAAAGAGTGGAGGTTCTTCTAGATTTCTCTCAAAATAATCTTAAAGGTGTTTTATTCCTTAACGAAGACATTAATCCTTTTAATCCTTCCATTCATGTGGCCCACTCTTTTTGTTTTAAAGAAGACAATGAAAGTGTGAAGATTTTGTTACACAAATGCAGTACGAAAACCATATATGCTAGTCTGTGGAGATTTCATTATTATTGGACTATTAGTTAGTAAGAAAGCTGGTTTCACAAAATACTCTTATTTCGTATGTGAATGGGATAGCAGAGCTAGGTCTGGACACTGGGAAAGAGAAGAGTGACCACGTAGGAGTAAATTAAAACTGGGCGAAAAAATATAAGAAGTGAACCTCTTATTGAACCTCAAACGTATTGTTGTCACCTCTCCAGTATATTAGGTTCAATGAAACAATTTGTGAAAACTCTAGATAAAGACAGTGAGTGCTTTAAATACATTTGCGCTACATTTCCTTCATAATCCTATGAAAACAATTAAAGCTGTTGTAATCGTTGGCTCACAAATTCGAAAACTGATGAAGGACAGTCAGTTTCAGAATACTATGAGTTGAAAAGTGAAGTATATCTGGAATACTTATAATTATTCATTATTATTAAGTAATGATTAATTAGTGGCAAATAAATTCTGGCCTAGTTTTACACACAGAATTCGTGTTGAAAATAATATTTGTTACGTTTTACAGAGCTAAAATTTCATATCTAGTTATTCATGAATATTTTGAAAACCTGACGTGATGGGAGAAAATGGAGATCATTTTCGAATTCAGCGCAAAACACTCGTTTAAGATCACCTAGCATATTTAAAAAAACAAAAAATAAGTTTTATAATGCATAACAGTGTTATTCTTCCGTTTGTTCTTGGTTAACCAACTGGGCGTTTCCCTTCTGGTTTTCCTACAAGAAACTTCCATGCCATTCTTTAATCCCCATTCTTGCCACATGTCCTCCAAATCCTAGTCTATGAGACTTAACTCTTCTTGTTATATCTGGTTTCTTATAAAGATTATGTAGCATACTCTAATGTAATCTTCACCATTAGCCTGTCTATTCGTCTCTTTTTGGTCCAAACTTCTTCCTAAGAACTTTATTCTGAAATGCACGCAAACGTTCCTTTCGCTCAAATGAAGAGCTCACATTTCGCATCCATACATTATAACTGGGACAATAATAATAATGTAATATATTACTGTTGATAGGCTTAACTTTATTTCTAGTGTAAACATACTGTTCGTATTTAGTAAAATAAACTTGGATTACTATTTTACAACGTGTATAATTTCAAAATTCTTTTTGGGCAGAATCTAGCGACTCCAGAGGTCTTTTCGATCCATATATCAGAAGGCCTCTGGAGTCGCTGGATTTTGTCCAAAAGGAATTTTGAAATTATGCACGTGGTAAAATAATAATCTAAGTTTATTGTACTAATTAAGAACAGTATGTTTATCTAGAAATAATGTTAAGCCTATCATTAGGAACTTGAACGTGTTCCTTAAACAAAGGGGACCTCGAGGCATTCCAAGAACTCAGTCTACAAACAGCACCGTCGCCGCAGACGGCCCAGATAAAAAGCGAGGTATTCAACATCTAAACAAAACAAGACCGTCGTCCTCGTCGGCCTAGCTAACACAGAGCGAATCAAGTGTAGACACGCTAGACCTGTACACAGCACCGATAATGTTGACTGCCATGACAAACGCAACAGCAAGCAATATGTCCAACATAAAATATTAGGTGCTGTACTCAGGCGCCTCCAAGTGGAGACAAGGTGAACTACCACGCCAGCAGACGACTGAGTCCGCTGAACTGGCAAAACAGTGCGGCAGGTGTTGCAACAATAAATAAATTATTAAATATATATACATTAAAAGTTTTTCGAGAAGAGTCCCAGTAAAGCTTAATAGCATGCATTTCCAGAATTTATCTCACGTTTAATTTTTTGTGCATCTCATTTCTATTTGTAATTACTGTTCCTAGGTTTTTTCAATTCACCAACTTTTTTCTTCAAAATTTATTTCATTTGTCATTAACTATCCATTTCTATTATATAATATATTTCTATGTGTGAACATATATTTATTTTTATTGATGTTTACTTCCAGTCCCAATATGTTAATTTTATTCTATGAATGTGCGTGTTAGTCCTTAGTATCTCCTCGCTATCATTAATAATATTACATCATCAGCATAAACCAAGAGCTTATTAATACCATTGAGTTGTAGGCCTTCTTCATCCACTGAAAATTTTATGTCATGCTCTGGTACAAAAGGAATAGTAGAGGAGGTAACTAGAGAGATAAAAATTACTATATCGATATTTGAAAGCAAAATCTCCAGACTCTACCATTGGCACATCACCAGAGCAAGCACAAATTTTCTTCGTTTGATGTAACTAGTGAAACTTGTATTCACAAAACTTAATAAGATTGCTTCTACTGTTGATGGTGTTTCCATAAAAATCACTTAATTTCAACTTCTTACTAGGGATTCGGGGATAAAAGGGAAGGAATTTATTCTTACTTCGAGTGGTGTGCCTACGTTTATTAATGGCACAGCGCCAGCACCTAAACTGGAGATGTTGGTTTCAAATCCTGGCTCAGGTGCTGATTTATCTCTGTAGTTATATGAACCATTGCTTACAGACGGCTTGTCAGGACTATTTAATATCCACATATGGAAAAGAATACAAATAATAAAGTGGAACTTTTGATTGATGTGATATTTATTACAGTGAAATTCGATATCATATTTTTGAACTGATACAAATATATATTTTTTAATGCGGAGTTTGTTTCTGTTCGTTTCAAATGTAACGTTTGTTTATTCATTAGACTATAGAATAGTTTTTGTCTTTTTTAAATAGAATTCCTATTGCAACTTCATTTGTTTAATCCTCTTTAGGTCCTTTTAACTCTGTCGCGTTCATTGTTTGCTCAATCAGTTTTATACTCGAAGAGTTTTAAGTTTGTGTATAAACACATGCAAGTACTAATTATTTAATTAATGCGCAATTTTTAAACACGCCGTCCTTTGAAGTTTTGTGTTTTATTCACTGTGTGTCACGCCCATTTCTGCATCCACGCGACAAATGCTCAAATTAAATAATTTGTACACTGACATAGTGTTCTCAGTTTTACAGCAGTGCCGTACTCTTGTCTCTTAACATGTTATGTCACAGACAAATCCTAACCAACTTCCCAATATTTGCATTTTCTAATTCACTCTTGATTCCTATCCCTTTATTTATCTCTAATCTTGTTTCTCTCTATCCTCTTTTAATTTCCGTTTCATTACTTCTTTCCCTATTTTTGTCTTACTTTTTCTTTCCTCTCCTCCTTTTCTGTCCATTTTTATCGTTCTCGTTTTCTCTTCTTCCTTTCTTTACTATCACGCTATTTCACTCTTCCCTTAATTCCTTCTTCTTTCTTCTATCTTTCTTTCTTCTCTCAGTTTTCTTGTTTTTCGAATTCTATCCTTCTCCCTTTATTTCTTTCTGAAATTATTTCTCTCTTCTCTTCTTCCTCCTTGCCTTTCATTCTGCTTTTCTCCCCTTCTTTCTCTGTTCCTTTCTCATTTTCCTCCATTATTTCCTTCTTCACTGATTAATGTTTCCTTCTCTCTCGCTTTTCCTCCTCCTTTATGTCTGTTTCTTTCTGTCAATGTGTTCATATAAAAATTCTCGCAAGTCACGAATGAACATGTTTGTGACGTTACTATAACATAATTATTAATATAGATAATATACATATACATATGACTTAGGTCTCACTAAGACGTTACTAACTATGAAATTGTATATGAATATGTGTCAATTCATGACGATATAAATTGCAAAAATTCGTGAACACCAGTACTGGTTGCAGCTAACTCTGGTGAATAAACAAAGCTTAGATCAATTTGGTGTGAGATATATAAAGGTCAATTTAAACCCTACTGAAAAACTTTCATAATTTGTTCTGGGATATTTTCTGAGCGTTTTGATATGAGGTACTCATGGTGTCAAAATGCTTATTACCGAGTAATTCCATTGTTTTTCTATTAATTCGTCCATCTTTATACCCTTTTTTCGTAATTACGTTCTTTAACATTTATGGGACACCAGTATTGAATTCTGTGAATGTTGAGGAAAAGATGGATTCGTCGTGGTTATCCCGTTCCATGGCCAGCTCCTTTACTAAATCTTAAGCGATTGGAATTTTTCTTCTAGGGTCACGTGAGGAGCCTTGTGAACGTGACATCTGTATATTCCTGGTTTCCAGTTTTGTAGCAGCAGATTACAATGAGCGCCAATCTCCTGGGTATTAGAGCGGATGCGACACATCATGAGCTGTTGCTATGAAGTTTCTCGTCATCGGGTTGATGGAAATTTTGAACAATTACTTTAAAGAGTGGTACAGTGTCGTTTGTAGAAACAATCATATTCCCAGTACACAGTTGTAAAGTTAGTGAATTATATAAAACAAAAAAAAAAAGAAATCACTTGTTAAAGAACTACCGAAGTCTATATGTTCCTTATATGAAAACACTCAGGAAACATCCCTGAATAGTTTATGAAAGTTTGTGGATAGAATTCGAATAAACATATATATATATATATATATATATATATATATATATAAATGCAGATCTCTGGAGTCAACTTCCTCATACAGGAAAAGGCGTTGTTCTCTATATTGAATATAACCGGAAAATCAATGGATTCATGATCATCAGGGATTGTATTGTTCCGAATGGAGAGAAGCGATTAAAATGCAAGCCAATGTATCGGCAGTGCTTTCCTTGCCGGGCAGATCTAGGGACGATACCCTCTGTAAACGTTGTCTCAGAGAGCACGAAATCCTTGCACACGTCTTTGGGGCCTGTCCGTTTGGAGAATCACTGAGAAACATTCGGTAATTATGGATACACAGTTTATGAGGAAGTTCATAGTTTGGTCACAAATGGAAATAACAGACGAATAGATATTATTGCATTTAGACCATCTTCTAAAATTGGTATGATATTAGATTCCACAATTTGTTTTGAGACTCATAGTGGCCAACCTGAGGAAGTTGACTCTGAAACGAAAGTCATATATGAGCCAACAATTGACTATCACAAAGATAAATACCAATTATATAGTATAACTGTCACAGGATTGATGATCGGGGCAAGATGTACTATACCAGGATTCTTAGCCAAATTTTGGAATTCCTTAGATTTGGACAGGGTGTATCATTCTAAAATTGCCATCGCTGCCATTAGAGGATCAATTTCAATATTAAGAAAACATATTTACAAAATTTCTACTTAATAGTATGTATACTTCAATTAGGCCTACAATTTGACTGTTTTTAAATGTATTTAATCAATTCCAAAAATTAATTGTCTGTATTACTTTGTCCTTGTGGCAATCCTCTAATGAGGAAAGTTGTATATCATTAAAATATATATATATATATATATATATATATACACCCTATATAGCACTGGATTGGAAGAGAGATCAGGGTTCGCTAGGTTTAGGTTGGGGGCATGGAAATTTCTAAAAATGTCCTACAACAATTACAATGTGCAATAATGTTCAATTTGCGGAATTTCTCAAGACTAAATACATATAATAGGAATTTGTAATGAATATTGGAGGCGTTTGTTGATCCGGAAATGTACTTAAATTCAAATCGTGATAGAATTAGTCTGCTACCAGTTAAGGGAAAACACAGAAAATTGGATAATCATGTTTATGACGCAGAAAATAAGGACAATATTATTTCCTGAATAAATTACTATGTAAACACTGTATACCTATTTTAATAAATATTTCCACTTAGCTTAATAGTTTAATTTCTAATACTCTCTATTGTTTTTATATAATTGCTAGTTATTAATTTATAGGTACCGACTGCCAATAGCACGTATTACTTGCTGCCCATGCGATGCAGTTGTAAATAACATTGTATATATTTCATACTCCAATAACATAGTATATATATATATATATATATATATATATATATATATATATATGTGTGTGTAAATTTCTATGTCTCTATGTGTTTATCTGTTTAATGACAATGCGATAATACCATCGTCGGTGACAAACAATTAAACATGAAGCTATAATTTTAGAAACATAAGTGTCTATTATTAAAAATCAGATACCGTAATGTTTTATGTACTTGGGAAAACTATTTTTAATATATGATGATCTTGAAGAGGATTTGCGAACTGTTGGCCGTGGTTTTGAGGCTTGTATTTCCCCGACGTTTCGCCAGAGACTGCGTCCGGGATCCTCAAAGCGTTGTCTTGAGACTGGTCCTTGAGGATGCCCCATGCAGTGTCTGACGAAACGTCAGGGAACTACAAGCCTCAAGACCATGGCCAACAGCTCGCAAATCCGGCATCCTCAAGACCCAGTCTCAAGACAACCTCTGAGCATCCCGGATGCAGTCTCTGGCAAAACGTTGGAGAACTACAAGCCTCAATACCACGGCCAACAGCTCGGAAATCCTCTTCAAGATCATCATACGAGCTCCGGCCGTGAAAGCCTAAATCAGTATATTTATAATATATTTTATTTAGAAAGTTTTTCAGCCTGTGTACCTTCAAAATTTAACTATAAATAGAACGTTTCACGTATTAAGAAATTTGCATTTATTGAGTTATTAAATAAATCTACTGGATCTCAGGTTTAGTTAGTTGAAGAAATATGAAAAAAACGTTACGTAACATCGGCTTTAAATTTTATTTCATGGTTACATTCACTGGTGTAGTTACATATAAAGGGGATGTGAACTGCATCACAATTCAATTATATCATTTGATCATTGTTAAAATGTGAGAAAACACGGAAAATGGAATCTAAACTTGAATCCTTTTCTAGTTTAAAATCAGAATATGACACAATGGAAACGTGGTGGATAGCGTGTTTAAGCAACCATGGGTACAAGCCAGGTGGATACAATTCTGTGACCATTCGTAACACACACAAAATGGCGTATTGCTACAAATCCCCCCTCTCCCAACAAAGTATCATCACACCGATCCCTAGCTAATCAACCGGAGACACAATTCAAATCAATCGAACCCTGAAGCAATTGATGTTGTCCATTAACAGAAATGAGTACCAATTCATTACTACTAACGAACTAGAATAAACTACATAATTTGATTGAATTGCAATTACTTTTTGAAATCCGATTTTTTAAACCTCCAATGTCCCGTTCCTGTCGAATATAACTGTTATAGCTCTACATGGTATTTATCGATGTTCCATCAGTAATTGAAATCAATTAATCTCTATTAATTTGAAAATAATCTGTTCAGTTTGATGAACCGTAGGTTCCAACAAGCAAAATAGCTCAATTATAGGAGATTTTGTTTTATTTCATATATTGAAATGCAAATTGCTTTAATATGGCGCACGGCGTCGTTTTAAAAATGAGAGAAAAGTCATTGGTTGAATGATGGAATATGTTGAACGAATGGTGTGCTTTAACAAATGTATATAATTAATGTAAGCCTAATTAAAGCTTCATCTAAAATTAACGATCATAACGTGGTATAGTTTGGGTTTTAAATCTAAAAAGAGTAAACTTTGAGTGTAACGAAGTTCATTATTTCCATTTAAAATACTTTTCCAGTACAGGAATCAAATTTATAAAACTAATATTCTTTTATGTATTTTTAAAATGAGCAACATTAACATAAAATGTATAGAAGCATTCGATTCTGATATTTATGAATTGATATGTAATCAAATATATTTCTAAACAACTTAATTGTTTTTTCTGAAATGAGCGCATATAATTTTGTCACCTAACCCATGTTTCATTTTGTATAAATTAAATATTTTGTGCTCAATATCAAATAAACTTGAATGAATCGATTTCACGGAAATATTTTTTTATGCATTAACATTTTTAAAAATTTAGGATACTTGTCTCCCTGAAATCATTTCCTTCTATTCCAAATTCCAACACTTGACTCAGGGAATAGCATAAAATAAGTGCTTTCTAAAAACTATTGTAATGGAAAACTACATGTAAGTTAAATTCCAAAAATATCTGAATCGTTGACACGATGTGTGAAAGGATACAATTATATCTGAAACTCCTAAAAAACAGGGTACCATTGAGCTTTCTTCACGCAACCAGATACATCCTTGATTATTTTCATATATCTTGAATGAACTATGCCTCCATAAATTATGTGCTTCATAATTTGGTAGAGATATAGTTACTGATTTTCGGTTATGATATTTTATGTACGTTTGAGTTCTAGTTCATTTTATTCTCAGTTAATCTTCTGTCCACGAACTATAGTAGAACATTTTTGCCCATACCTATTAGGAAATACAATCTATTAAATTAATCCGTATATTGCAGTGGTTCTTACATATCGCACCACTGAATTCATGTATAAAGGTAACATATTTTTAGGATCATGAAATATATTTCATTTTAAAATTATAGATTCTATATCAACTTATGTATTTATAAGGGATCTAAAGGTAAAATTTACTAATTCAGTAAATATTTGTGTTTAAGTTATACTTATGCATTCTTTCCTAATGCCGATTTATACTTATAAAATATACCTATGATCATTTCCATGAATATCCTGTTGAATGTAGAGGAAATGCATATTTACTACTCATTTATGAAAGTCGTTCAACTTAACACAATGATTCTGTTACTCTTGTTTCAATATAAATTCTCAATTAACATTCTTTTCCGTATTTTAAAAATGTAATTTTGTATTAAGTTTGATAATAACCTGTAAGAAAATTGCCTGTGATAATTTGTGCACCAAATGTATTAATAATCCTACGAAAACGTGAAATATATTAATTCAATAGAAACATGAATCTGATTTCAAATTGCCGATAAGGAATTTCTTAATTTCGTTTTCATAACATAATTTTGTTTTTAATTAACAGTACTGCAGTTGGCTATTTTAGTTTCTGTCCATATCTGTGGTCCCGAGGTAGCGTGCTGCCTTGTCACACAGTGGACCCGGGTTCGATTCCCGGTCGGAATAGAGTACTGGATGCGGTTTTTTCGGGGTTTTTCCTCATCTGTAAGACAAATGTCTGGAAGTGTAGGGCCCAACGGTCTCCGAAAATCATCCGGCCATTATCATCATCATACTTATCATTATCATCATCATTCTTCACCGGTGTGGAAAGCAACGGGAAGCTACCACACCTACAATTCCTTAGTAAAGTTGCAAAGCATGGCATGATTGCAGTGAAAGACCTGCCCTCGGGCAGAATTACTTTGGATGGATGAATTTTAGTTTATAAATAAATTGCGTTTAGGGATTAAGTTTACTTTACTTATTGAAGTTTATTTAATTTTTTTTCTTCTAGTTTTTATATCATGTAGGTAAATTACACTACATTTTATATATCGGAAATTTTATATTCGCTTGTTTTAAACTGATTTGTTTCACATTTCTCTGCATATACATTCATTTAGGATGATGGATGTAATAATTGGGCTTGAGGGTTTAGGTTCTCTGGATAAATACCTTAGAGTGAAGTCGAGATTGAGGACAATTTTTTATTAACGTTTTTACGTTTCCTGACATGTCTACAATCCCAACTTTTCTCTACTTTCTTGTATTTTGTTACTTTTTAATATTTTAATATTTTTCTTATTTAATTTACTTTACAATCTCCAAAATATACATTAAATTATTATTATTTATCAAAAACGAATTAACTTCTCTTCAGCTTGATGTGAATAAGAGTCTACATAATATAGGTACTCGCAGTTTCAGTAAACATGGGGATTAAAACGCATTTAAATGTAGCAAACTTGTAACAATAGTAAATTATTTTATTTTAATTTAGCTTGTATTAGTATCAGTGAATTTAGACTTATTCTGAATGTTGACAAGTGAACCCTGAGTTTTATTCAGTATGAAATGTAAATACTGGGGAATAAAAAAATGAAGTGTGGTTTTTCTCAGTTAGCTTCTATATCTGAACCTAAATTGATGCGTAACGAAATTAGTGCTTGAAATGCGGAAGTTATCTCTGTCTCAGAAGTTAAAACAGGATCGCATCTCAAGCACCAATGCTTAGTAAGCAGTTTCAGATTATATTCTGAAGGTACGGTATTCGATCTCCAGTTTCTACCAAGCTGATTTTTTCCCTTGCAAACAAGTGCAGTGGTTAACCATGTTATGACGCATCCTGTATTTAATACTGTAATGGCGAACGAGGTTTATCAGGAACGTAATGTATAAGTTTACATATATATATATTTTACATTGTTAGCTTCTTGAAAACTATCGCTTATTTATTTAGTTACATTGAATAATATGTAACAAATATTTATATATTTAGAAACAAATATTATTAGAAAATTAATCAAGGAATATGAAAAATGGGGATTACAAATTAATATAAATAAAACACAATATCTAACAATTAATATTTATGAAGGTAATAGTTTACAAGAGTAATTGTTTTTAAACATGTCAAGAAAATTTGATATCTAGGATCAATCTTAGAAAAACAAGGTACGTCACAATTATAAATAGTAAAAAAGAATAGCAGACGGACGGAGTGTGGTTGGAATGCTGAACTCAGTATTAAAGAAAAAAATCCTTTACAGAACAATACAATTTATTTAAAAGCCATTGTAGAAAGTAATGTGTTATATGGATCGGAGAAATGCACAAATAAAAGGTGCTAAACCATCATGTTTTTAGCAACAGAGATGGATTATTGTAGACGAATATTGCTGAAGTTCAGATTAGAAAAAAATAGAAACGTTGAAATAAGGAAAATTACTAAGGTTCAAAAATGTGTTACAGGCAATCGAAGAGAGGCTATTAAGATGGAATGGACATTTCTAGAGGGTGACATCTGATAGAATCCCTAAGAACATCTTGCAGTAGAAAATTTATGCGAAAAGAGGAAAGTAAAGACCCAAAGAAGGGTGAATGGACGGTGTGAGAAGAAGTATGAGTGATCTGAGCCTTACAGACGAGGATGTTCAGAAACACTGCAACTGGAGAAGGCGAATTTCTTGACGGTGATGGAAAACCACTGATTTGTTGATAAATTCCGAAATATAGAAAATTAAAACAAAATATTAAAATCTTCTAATATGATATCAAAACTAAATATATATAAATCCTAACTATATTTTAAGGTATTTTTAAAATAATATACAAGGCAATATTCCATGCCTCTATGTGTGTGTATATATATACACAAGATGCAATGAAAATAATAGAAGCCATTGGATATATAGATTTATCCTATGCAGAGATGAGTTAGGCTACATGAATATAGGACAGTAACCAAGTTGGCAGAGTGCGAGCAAAATAGAGAATTTTAACAAAACTACCAGGTAAGTTTATTATTTTTAGAGCCTTATTAACATTACTGATTTAATTGAACCGGCAGATTTAAGAAGAGAATAAGAACAAAAGTAAAGCAAACTCCATACTAATTCTACATGTAAGTGGTAAGAAATAAATAAAAACCAATTTCTAGAGGGAAATGTGGTAACATAAATCAATCTACAGTTTCCAGATCCTTTAGAATACAAATGTAATATTAACATTTTTTAGTCTTCATTCCGTTTTAAAAATGGCGATTCAATTATATGCTATAATTTTCTTACAATTCGTTTCTGCCAAGCATAATATTTCAGATATTTAGATTTTGCATCTATACGGACACAAATTGGATTAAATGCCTGATGGTCTTTATAATTTCAATACTAGTGAAATTCATATCAAAACCCGTTGAGGTGAAGTCATGTGATCAAAGTTAAAAATTAAATTGTACCTGTTGGTAGGTGCCATCGTTCTCAACTTTGTTAATATATTGTATATATAATTAACTGGAGCGCTTTCGAAAGTTACCTTCCATCTTCTCCAGGTTGAGTTTCCACTACTTGTTTTTGTGTACGGTGATATATCAGATTAGAAAAAAAAATAGAAACGTTGAAATAAGGAAATTTACTAAGGTGAAAAATGTATTACAGGGAATTGAAGAGAGGCTATTAAGAAGGAATGGGCATTTCTAGAGGGTGACATCTGATAGAATCCCTAAGAACAGCTTACAATAGAAAATGTGATGTTACAAACAGTTGGAGTATACATCACCGTACACAACAACAACAACTAGCGGAAACTCAACCTGCAGAAGATGGAAGGTAACTTCCGAAAGCGCTCCAGTTAATTTTATATACAATATATTAACAAAGTTGAGGACGACGGCACTTACCAAACAGGTACAATTTAATGTTTAACTTTATAATTTCAGTCTCCTCTCATAAAAATTTTTAATAAATTAAGTTTTATGTTGTGTCCATTTTGCAGCACGTCCGAGAGAGTTGAATAATTCACATGTAGTGGGAAGTAAGGAGTCTGAATTCCCTGTGGCGTGTTTCTAATAGCTGAGAGGGGTGATGGTGTGGCGTCATATGGTAACAATAGTGTAATATTACCCGGTAATATTGGTGAATGTGGTAATAGACTAATTTGTATTTAACGTGATAACACACACGAGTATGATTGCTCACGTGACCAACTGTCACAGTTCAAGTAGCCTCATATAGTTATACAACTGTTGCCTGAAATCAAGGTTAAGACTTATCCACGAATAAATAATCTGAATACGATTGAGTAACTTCCCCCATTCATTATCGAACCCAGTCCATGTCTCGCCTGACACACTAGAATGAAGTAGTGTACAGCCTTTGAAAAAATGATGGCGCAACTCTTGATGGTGGAAAGTTAAAAGTTTTGAAGAGCGATTCACACTAGTAAGTTGTTACATGTGCTGTCTCCTTTGAGGTCAAATCCGGCGGCATAACGGGCAAATCATATATGTACGTATACCAATCGTTTTTTGAAAAATAATTTCAACAAATACATTTATTAATTGAATTTATAAGTTAAGAGAGTTATCAGATGACTGAAAGCAAGTAATGGTCTCTTAAACCAATCAATAGTGAATTAGCGCTTACTTCTGATGCAGTATTTATATGTTCGCTTCAGTAGAGCAGTGGGAAAGAGGTTTTCTTGCGACGACGCAGGCCCAGGTTCAATCCTAGTCAGGATTTTTTTAAATAACGTCGTTATTTTTTATAATGCCTAGACGTTACCAGGCTACGTTATATAAATAAATTTGTATATATAGGGAAATTAATTAAAGGAAACAGCTTATATATATATATATATATATATATGTGTGTGTGTGTGTATAATGAATAACAATTGCAAAATCTCGTTACTTTGTTTAAAAACACAAGGCATAATCAGATTATTTTCACTAATAATGTAAAGTGCGTCTGATTAATTAAAATTGAGACAAGTTAATATATAAGTTCATTATACAAGTAAGTCCAGGAGTATTACATAGCTTCTAGCAGGGAATGGTTGTGGTCTAGTGGAGGGAGCTTCTATTTTCCATGCAGGAGGTAGCGTATTCGACCCCGCTTTCATACTTTTTTTTCTCTCTCTCTCTCTCGTCCTTATCTCATTTAATTTTCTTTATTTTATTTATTTATTTATTTTTGGCTTTGTTTTAGTTATATCATTTACCGCTTTACTTATATACGCGAAATTATTTTCCATTGCACGAAACACAACGAAATAGAACGGATTTTGTTTCTAAAATAGTTGTATATTTGTGAACCAAACAACTGACCTCTGGTCATGCGCAGTGGCTTCGTTCTGGGACTTGAAAATTACCTGTGCGCCAACAATTATTTCAAAGGCTGTAGATTATAAATTTGATTCATAATTTCTGTTTGATATGTGCAATTAAATGTCAGAGATTTTAACAAAAAATAAATTAATACATATAATATAATTTATGTTTTTCACCATTCATTTGTATCTACACTTCGTTAAAGCACCAGATATAATAAGAAAAGTTAAGTCTCAGATTGCGATGGGCAGGATATGTGGCACGAATTAAGAATATATTTATGAGGGGCATGGAAGCTACTTGTAAGACGCCCTGGGTGAAAACGCCCAGTAGATAGACAAAGTATGAGGTGGGAGAATAAAATGTACTATGAGTTGAGGTAAGTAGATTATACTAGGGCTGATTAGAAAGCATAAGCTCAGGATAGGGATGAATGGAGAGCGTATGTCCGCGCGGCCACGAACCTACGGGCTTGATAGTGCCAATGAGTTAGTTAGCATAATTAATTAAATTCTTCATAATTTATTCGTATCCACTTATCGTTCAAGCGCAATCACATTCAAAAAAATGAGAATGGGAAATTTTCTGTACCAGAAGAAACAAAGAGTAGGATTAACTAATCTCTCTCAAGTCGTTGGTAAATAAAACGTGCACTGTTACGTTTATGCTAATATACTTCCGTTTATATGCAGAATATGAGAGAAGCAGGACGAATTATATGGTAAATAAACATAAATCTCATAAAGAATGTTGTAAATTTAATGGTATAAAGTCTAGTTATTTTACATGACGTTTTCTACAAAAATGAAATTTGACCTTAATGATAGTCCATTTCTATAATCTGCTGTAATTTTAGTGATTTTATTTATAATTTTTCTATAGTTATAGATGTTTTAACATCATCTGGTATTTTATTACATCAGTAGGGTGTGAATTTTCATTGTATGTTTGTCATGTGTATCTTAATTTTAATTACATCAAATTATAATTGTGATGAAACTAATTCTCCTAGCAACATTGTAGTCCAGTATTTTCAATAAAAATATGAGGTAAATCTTTTTCAATTCGTCGGCGGCGGGACGTAAACCTAGAACCCATATAATACTAGCCTCCAGACTTACCGACTCGATATTTTCACTTATGCCAATCTATTTACTGCGGATGGAATAATGGTTACATAAAATTAATCCCCTGTCCGGTTGCCAATTAGGGGACAACAATGTTTTTTTTATTCAAACCACATAATTTAACCCTTAACTTGACAATATTAGTCTAATCTATTTTTCACGCTACTAAGTTCCACATTATTCCATTCTTGAACTGTTTTAAATTACTAAAGTTGTCTTTTTTTTACATAACTTTCAAATATATTGTTTTGTACTCTGCTTAAAAATATATTTTATATACTAAATGTAACTATCGAACGCAATATTATATGACATTTTAATTTTCGGGAAACAGCTCTATTACAAAATCCAAGATTGTAAGACTTCATTATTTTATCTCTTATGTCGAATGCATTTCCTTCATCGCTTTTGTCATACATTTTGATTAATATAATAATCTAAACTTGTCTCCGCAAACAATTTAATGTTGAAACAACGCACGGAATTAGTCAACCACAGCCTCCAAGACCAAATTGTATACAGTAGTTAATCCAACTACGTCTCTTCAAATTGATAGACAATGTGTTTAAATTTTTGAAATTCCTGGTAGCACAAACATTTTTAACAAAATTAAAGAGATTATATTGTATTTGGTGATATTTTTAAATTACCTACGGCTCATTAATTATTTTCAATTGGGTTAAAAAATACTTCTGCAATCTTCTTGCGTATGTAACTATTATATTTTAATACAAAAGAAAATGACCGAATAGAAATTATTTACGTCGGAAATTGAAACACTTAACGCCATACTATCAGGCATGAGGACTTATCAATTTCTGGCTCCCAGTTTGTGGAATAATTGACTGTAATATCGATAAATCTTAATGATGATCCAGGTGGTTAATAATTTTGAATAATTCATTCTCGAGATTTAGTGAGTAAAACAATAATTATTCATTAACTTTAAATATTATTGATAAAACACAGCGACAAATATCAGTGTTTCACAATTAATTTCACACTTGATGTTGTTTTTAAGACACTGGTTAAACGCGAGAATATCTCCAATGGGATATACGAAATTCTACCAATGCAGGTTACCCGATTGTTACCCATTTAGTAGCATAATACGATTTTCACGAACGCATAGCGATCCGGAATGTAAAAAAAAAATAACAGGAAAAAATCCAAATTTTTACATTTCATTAGCAGGTAAAAATATGAAGTTGTCTACATAAGTAGATAGGATCTGTTAAATAAACGATGGTCTACATTTATTTATTGTCTGAACTAATTTTCGGGCCGTAAAATTATACATCATATAAACGGAATTTTTATCCCATATTTAGGACATACTATCAACACTCTTCGTGATAATTATTTTAATCTCTCTCTACAGTTCTGTTAAATGTATTATACTTACGTACAGAAAAAGTCTATATCTGAGTTATAATTAAATAAATATCTATTGTGCTCCACATATGGAGCTGAAGTTTGGAAATTCCACAAAAACTTAGAACAAAAACGTATGTCGATGGAAATGGATTTCTAGAGGAGAGCAGCAACATGTTCAAAATTATAAAGAAAACATTAGAAATACTGTCATACGAGACAAAATGAATATTATATATTCAATAGTAGATTATATAAGCTATAAGCAATTAAATTGGTATGGGCACGTACAACGAATGCAAAGGAGAAACGTTACCCAGGAAAATATTGAAATGGAAGAAGAAGGAAAGAAAGACC